>JAXLNO010004246.1:719586-754777 GCA_038087875.1 Malacoraja senta
TGACAACAGAGCACAGGGGCTGCGTGAGCACCAGCGGATACACACCACAGGGAGACCCTTTGTGTGCGCTGAGTGTGGCAAGGGTTTCACCCGCCTTGACCACCTGCTGGAGCACCGGCGAGTCCACACCGGCCAGCGCCCCTTCACCTGCCTGCTCTGCAGCAAGGCATTTGCCTGCTCCTCCAGCCTGCTGGCACACCGCCACGTGGATAGATAGCCGCTGTTTATGTAGACACAAAAATGCTGGAAGGAATGGGTTACGTTTCAGGGTCGAGACCCATCTTCAGTGTCGACCCGAAATGTCACCCATTCCTTGTCTCCAGAGATGCTGCCTGTCCCGCTGATTTACTCCAGCATTCTGAAATGTCACCTATCCATGTTCTGCAGAGATACTGCCTGACCAGCTGAGTTACTCCAGCACTCTGTGAAATGTCACCTATCCATGTTCTGCAGAGATGCTGCCTGACCCGCTGAGTTACTCCAGCACTTTGTGTTAGTCATAGAATGATACAGTGTGGAAACAGGCCCTTCGGCCCAACTTGCCCACACCGACCAACATGTCCCAGCTACACTAGTCCCTCCTGCCGGTGTTGGTCCATATCCCTCCAAACTTGTCCTATCCATGTAACTGTCTAACTGTTTCTTGGGATAGTCCCAGCCTCAACTACCTCCTCTGACAGTTTGTTCCATACTCCCACCACCCACTGTGTGAAAAAGTTACCCCTCAGTTTCCTTTTAAATCTTTTCCCCTTCACCTTGAACCCATGTCCTCTGGTCCTCGATTCCCCCACTCTGGGCAAGAGATTCTGTGCATCTAACTAAATTGTGTTCTATGCAAGATTCCAGCATCTGCAGTTTCTTGTGTCTCCCTCATCTATATCCACCTATCACTTCTGAAGAAGGGTCTCAACCTGAAATGTCACCCATTCTTTCTCTCTAGAGATGCTGCCTGTCCCGCTGAGTTACTCCAGCATTTTGTGTCCACCCATCACTTGCCAGGCTTTGTCCAGCCCCAATCTCTCTTTCCCAGCTTCCCTCCCCCCACCCTCTCCATTCAGTCTGAAGTAGGGTCCTGACTCAAAATGTCGTCTGCCCATTCCCTCTAAAGCGGTGGAGCAACTCAGTGGGTCAGGCCGCATCTGTGGACGGAAGGGAATCTAAGGCGACCACTCCCACCTCTCCTTTCCAACTTTCTCCACCCCCCCACACCAAGCAGTCTGAAGAAGGGTCCTGACCTAGAATGTTGCCTGTCCATGCTCTCCAGACATGCACGTTACTCCAGGAGATTGTGTCTCTCTTTGTAAACTAGCATCTGCTGTTCCTTCTTTAAGTATGTGAAGAGGAAAACACTAGTTAAGACCAAAGTTGGACTCTTGAAGACCGAAAAAGGTGAAATATATTATGGGGAATAAGGAAATGGCAGATGTGTTGAACAGGTACTTTGGATCCATCTTCACTATGGAGCACACGAACAATCTTCCTGATGTACTAGTGGCCAGAGGATCTGGGGTGGCGGAGGAACTGAAGGAAATCCACATTAGGCAGGAAATGGTGTTGGGTAGACTGATGGGACTGAAGGCTGATCAATCTCCAGGGCCTGATGGTCTGCATCCCAGGTTACTTAAGGAAGTGGGGCTAGAAATCGTGGACGCATTGGTGTTCATTTTCCCAATATTCCATAGATTCAGGATCAATTCCTGTGGATTGGAAGGTAGCTAATGTTATCCCACTTTTTAAGAAAGCGGGAAAGAGAAAACAGGGAATTATAGACGTTAGCCTGACATCAGTGGTGGGGAAGATGCTGGAATCAATCATAAAAGATGAAATAGCTACACATTTGGATAGCATAACAGGATCGGTCCAAGTCAGCATGGATTTACGAAGGGGGAATCATGCTTGACTAATAGATACATAGATACATAGAAATTAGGTGCAGGAGTAGGCCATTCGGCCCTTCGAGCCTGCACCGCCATTCAATACGATCATGGCTGATCATCCAACTCAGTATCCCGTACCTGCCTTCTCTCCATACCCCCTGATCCCTTTAGCCACAAGGGCCACATCTAATTCCCTCTTAAATATAGCCAATGAATCTTCTGGAATTTTTTGAGGATGTAACAGGAAAATGGTCAAGAGGAACCAGTGGATGTAGTGTACCTGGACTTTCAGAAAGCATTTGATAAGGTCCCACATAGGTCAAGTCAAATCAAGTCAAGTGAGTTTATTGTCATGTGTCCCTGATAGGACAATGAAATTCTTGCTTTGCTTCAGCACAACAGAACATAGTAGGCATTGACTACAGGGCATTCTATAAATATTATACACACATGAATCAATATACTGATAAAGTGCAAATAACAGTTAATTGGCTAATAAAGTTCAGTGGTTTGTCCGAGCCAGGTTTAATAGCCTGATGGCTGTGGGGAAGTAGCTATTCCTGAACCTGGTTGTTGCAGTCTTCAGGCTCCAGTACCTTCTACCTGAAGGTAGTAGGGAGATGAGTGTGTGGCCAGGATGGTGTGGGTCCTTGATGATACTGCCAGCCTTTTTGAGGCAGCGACTGTGATAGATCCCCTCGATGGAAGGGAGGTCAGAGCCGATGATGGACTGGGCAGTGTTTACTAATTTTTGTAGTCTTTTCCTCTCCAGGGTGCTCAAGTTGCCGAATCAAAGCCACGATGCAACCGGTCAGCATACTCTCTACTGTGCACCTGTAGAAGTTAGAGAGAGTCCTCCTTGACAAACCGACTCTCCGTAATCTCCTCAGGAAGTAGAGGCGCTGATGTGCTTTCTTAATAATGGCATCAGTGTTCTCGGACCAGGAAAATCTTCATAGATGTGCACGCCCAGGAATTTGAAGCTCTTGACCCTTTCAACCATCGACCCGTTGATATAAACGGGACTGTGGGTCCCCATCCTACTCCTTCCAAAGTCCACAATCAGTTCCTTGGTTTTGCTGGTGTTGAGGGCCAGGTTATTGTGCTGGCACCATATGGACAGTTGCTCGATCTATCTTCTATACTCTGACTCATCCCCATCAGTGATACATCCCCACAACAGTGGTGTCGTCAGCGAACTTGATGATGGAGTTCGCACTATGTCCGGCTACGCAGTCATGATTAAAGTGAGCACAGCAGGGGGCTGAGCATGCAGCCTTGAGGTGCTCCCGTGCTGATTGTCATCGAGTCTGACACATTTCCACCAATACGAACAGACTGTGGTCTGAGAGTGAGGAAGTCGAGGATCCAATTGCAGAGGGATGCGCAGAGACCCAGTTCTGCGAGTTTGGTAACCAGCTTGGAGGGGATGATTGTATTAAATACCGAGCTGTAATCGATTAATAACAGCCTGATATATGAGTTTTTGTTGTCCAAGTGGTCCAGAGCGGAGTGGAGGGCCAGCGAGATCACATCCACCGTTGATCTGTTGTGGCGGTAAGCGGACTGCAGTGGGTCCAGGTTTTTGTCGAGGTAGGAGTTGATCTGCGTCATGATCAACCTCTCAAAGCACTTCACACCACAGGCGTTAGTGCCACAGGTCGATAGTCATTGAGGCACGTCACCTTACTCTTCTTGGGCACTGGTATAATTTATGCCCTTTTGAAGCAGGTGGGAACCTCAGACCTCAGAAGTGAGAGGTTGAAAATGTCTGTAAAAACTCCAGCCTGTTGGTCCGCACATGTTTTTAGAACACGACCAGGTATACCATCAGGTCCAGGCGCTTTTCGAGGGTTCACCCTCTGAAGGATTTCCTGACGTCGGCCTCTGTGACTGAGACTGAAATACCATCACAGCGAATGGGGGCTCGGGAAGGCACTCGGTGTTCTCCCTATCAAAGCGTGCGTAAACGCATTGAGCTCATCAGGGAGTGATGTTTCGCCGACATTCGAGCTGCCTCCTGATTTCGACTTGTAAGAGGTGATTGCATTCAGGTCCTGCCACAGCCGCCGAACATCTGTCTCTTCCTCCAGTTTGGAGCAGAAGTCCCTTTTGGCCTTTTTGATGGCCTTACCAAGGTCGTATCTGGACTTCTTGTAGGCCACTGTATCATCAGACATGAATGCCCCGTGTCTGGACTTCAGAAGAGTGCGGATCTCAAAGTTCATCCAAGGTTTCTGATTGGGAAACGCTCGGAAGGTTTTTGGTGGGGATGCAGTCCTCCACACACTTCTTAATGAAGTCTGTAACGACTGTGGCGTATCCGTTGTCGAGTCCTTGACATTGCCCAGTCTACAGACTCCAAACAGTCCTGGAGTTGTTCCTATGCCCCCCCCCCCCCGACCAGCTCTGTACTGTCCTCACCTCTGGGGGTGCGCTCTTTAATTGCTGCCTGTAGGCAGGAAGAAGCAGCACCGCTGTATGGTCGGATTTACCGGTGAGGGCGAGGGATAGAACGATAGGCATTCTTGATGGTGGTGTAGCAGTGGTCGAGGGTGTTTGGTCCTCTGGTGCAGCAGGAGACATGTTGGTGGAAGTTAGGGAGTGATTTCTTTAGGTTTGCCTTATTGAAGTCCCCGGCTATGGTGGTGAACGCCTCGGGGTAAGAAGTCTGGTGTTTGTTGACCACGGCGTGCAGCTCCTCCAGTGCCAGACGGACGTCTACCTGGGGTGGGATGTAGACCGCGGTCATGATGATGGAGGTGAATTCCCTTGGGAGGTAGAAGGCATGGCACTTCACCGCCAGATGTTCGAGGTGTGGAGAGCAGGAGTTGGACAGGACTGCCACGTCTGAGCACCACGCAGAGTTGACCATGAGGCAGACGCCCCCTCCTCTCCCTTTCCCAGATGCCAGTGTACATAGGAGATTAATGGGCTAAATTTAGAGCACAAGGTTAGAGCAATGGTATTGGGGTAGAGTGCTGACATGGATAGAGAAGTGGTTGGCAGACAGGAAACAAAGAGTAGGATTAACGGGTCCCTTTCAGAATGGCAGGCAGTGACTAGTGGGGTACCGCAAGGCTCGGTGCTGGGACCGCAGCTATTTACAATATACATCAATGATTTAGATGAAGGGATTCAAAGTAACATTAGCAAATTTGCAGATGACACAAAGCTGGGTGGCTGTGTGAACTGTGAGGAGGATGCTATGAGAATGCAGGGTGTCTGGGACAGGTTGGGTGAGTGGGCAGATGCATGCGAGATGCACTTTAATGTGGATAAATGTGAGGTTATCCACTTTGGTAGCAAAAACAGGAAGGCAGATTATCTAAATGGTGTCAATTTGGGAAAAGGGGATGGACAACGGGATCTGGGGTCCTTGTTCGTCAGTCAATGAAAGTAAGCTTGCAGGTACAGCAGGCAGTGAAGAAAGGGAATGGCATGTTGGCCTTCATAACAAGAATATCAGAGCAAAGAGGTCCTTCTGCAGTTGTACAGGATCCTAGTGAGACCACACCTGGAGTATTGTGTGCAGTTTTGGACTCCAAATTTGAGGAAGGACATTCTTGCTATTGAAGTGCAGCGTAGGTTCACAGGGTTAATTCCCGGGGTGGCGGGACTGCCATATGCTGAGAGAATGGAGCGGCTGGGCTTGTATACCCCCCCACCACCACATGTGAGAGGGCAACACTGGATCTAGTATTGGGAAATTTGGAAGGGCACGTTTATGAAGTGTTTGTGGAGGAGCCTTTTGGGACCAGTGACCACAGTTCAATTAGGTTTAAAATAGTTATGGATAGGGACGGAGAGGGTCCACGTGTTAAAATGCTCAACTGGGGTAAGGCCAACTTTGAGGGGATGAGAGAAGGTCTCGCTCAAGTTGACTGGATCAGGTTATTTGAGGGGAAAGGAACATCAGCCAAAAGGGATGTTTTTAAAAGTTTGCTGACAAAAGCTCAGGATATGTACGCCCCCGTTAGAGTGAAGGGCAAAGCAGGCAAACGTAAGGAAGCTTGGCTGACGAG
Source organism: Malacoraja senta (assembly GCA_038087875.1). NCBI lineage: Eukaryota > Metazoa > Chordata > Chondrichthyes > Rajiformes > Rajidae > Malacoraja > Malacoraja senta. The sequence continues at coordinate 725,489 of JAXLNO010004246.1, forward strand.
GGAAATTGAGGCATTGGTCAAAAACAAGAGGGATGCATGGGATAGGTATAGGCAGCTGGGTTCAAGTGCATCCCTGGAGGAGTTTCCGGAACTAAGAAGTAAACTGAAAAAGGAGATCAGAAGGGCAAAAGGGGGCTGGGAGTTAGCTCTGGCAGGTAGCATTAAGAACAACCCCAAAAGATTTTATAAATACATAAGGGTGAAAAGGATAACTAGAGAGAGAGTAGGACCTCTCAGGAATCAAAGCGGTCACCTCTGTGTGGAGCCACAGGAGATGGGCAAGGTCCTCGATAAGTATCTCTCCTCTGTATTTACCGAGGAGAAAGACAGTATGACGGAGGAACTTGGGGCAGTCAATGGAAGTGTCTTGAGAGCAGTCAGTGTTACCATCGAAGTACTGAAGATACTATCGTGTATGAAGGTAGACAATTCTCCAGGGCCTGATCAGATATATCCGTGGACATTGTGGGAAACTAGAGAAATAAATTGCGGGAGCCCTGGTTGAAATTTACGAGTCGTCCTTAAATACAGGAGGTGCTGGAAGACTGGAGGGTGGCAAACGTTGTGCCTCTTTTCAAGAAGGGCTGCAGGGAAAACGATGGGAACTATAGGCTGGTAAGTTTAATATCTGTAGTTGGAAAGTTAGTAGAGAGTATTCTGAGGGATAGGTTATACAGGCAAGGATTGATTAGGGATAGTCAGCATGGTTTTGGATATGGGAGATCGTGTCTCACAAATCTGATTGAATTTTTTGAAGACATGACCAAAAAGGCCGATGAGGGCAGAGCTGCAGATGTACATGGATTTCAGTAAGGCATTCGACAAGGGTCTGCATGGTTGGCTGCTCTGGAATGTTAAATCGCATGGGATCCAGGGAGAGATAACTGAATGGATAGCACATTGGCTCCATGGAAGGAAGCAGAGAGTGATGATGGAAAGTTGCTTCTCGGACTGGAGGTCTAGAACTAGTGGTGAGCCTCAGGGTTCGGTGCTGGGCTCTTTACTGTTTGTCATCTACCTCAATGATTTGGATGTAAACATACAGGACAAGATTAGCAAGTTTGCTGATGATACAAAAGTGAGTCGTTTTGCAGATAGTGAAGATGATTGTGAAAGATTGCAACAGGATCTGTATTGATTGGCCAGGTGGGCTGAGGAATGGTTGATGGAATTTAATACAGAGAAGTGTGAGGTGTTTCATTTTGGGACGTTTAACAAGGGCAGGACCTACACACTAAATGGCAGGCCTCTGGGGAGTGTTGTAGAGCAGAGGGATCTAGGATTACAGGTGCATGGTTCCTTGAAGGTCGAGTTGCAGGTAGATAAGGCTTTTGGCACATAAGCCTTCATCAGTCAGGGTATTGAGTATAGAAGTTGGGAGGTCATGTTGCAGTTGTATATGACGTTGGTGAGACTGCATTTAGAATATTGTATTCAATGCTGGGCACCATGTTATAGGAAAGATATTGTCAAGCTTGAAAGGGTTCAGAAAAGATTTGCGAGGATGTTGCCAGGACCAGAGTGTCTGAGCCATAGGGAGAGGTTGAGTAGGCTGGGTCTCTATTCCGTGGAGTGCAGGAATATGAGGGGTGATCTTATAGAGGTGTACAAAATCATGAGAGGAATAGATCGTGTAGATGCACAGAGTCTCTTGTCCAGAGTAGGGGAATCGAGGACCAGAGGACATAGGTTCAAGGTGAAGGGGAAAAGATTTAATAGGAATCCGAGGAGTAACTTTTTCCACAAAGGGTGGTGGGTGTATGGAACAAGCTGCCAGAGGAGGTAGTTGAAGCTGGGACTATCCCATCGTTTAAGAAATAATTAGATGGGTACATGGATAGGACAGGTTTGGCGGGATATGGACCAAGCGCCGACAAGTGAGACGTAATGTAGCTGGGACATTGTTGGCCGGTGTGGGCAATTTGGGCCGAAGGGCCTGTTTCCACACTGTATCACTCTATGACCCAGTCAACATGGTTTTGTGAAGGAGAGATCTTGCCTGACAAATCTGTTGGAATTCTTTGAGGAAGTAAATAGCAGGATAGACAAATAAGAGTCGGTGGATGTTGTTTACCTGGATTTTCAGAAGGCCTTTGAAAAGGTGCTGTACGCGAGGCTGCTAAACAAGATGAAAGCCCATGGTATTGGAAGGAAGATACTAGCATGGATAGAAGGTTGTCCGACTGGCAGAAGGCAAAGAGTAGGAATGAAGGGGGCTTTTTCTGATTGGCAGCCAGTGACTAGTGGTGTTCCGCAGTGTTGGGGCTGCTGCTCTTCACGTTGGATATCAATGATGGAATTGATGGCTTCGTGCTCAGGTTTGTATATGATACAAAGATAGGTAGGTAGTGTAGAGGAAGCAGGGACTTGGCAGGTTGGGAGAGTAGGCAAAGAAGTGGCAGATGGAATACAGCATGGCAAAGTGTGTGGTCATGCACTTTGGTTGTAGCAATAAAGGCTAAAGACTATTTTCTAAATAGAGAGGATTCAGAAATCGGAGGTGTAAAGGGACTTGGGAGTGCTGGTGAAGGATTCCAAAAAGATTCATTTGCAAGTTGAATCGGTAGTGAAGAATGCCAATGTTAGCATTTATTTCGAGAGGACGAGAATATAAAACAAGGATATAATGCTGAGGCTTGATAAGGTACTGTCAAACCACATTTGGAATATAATAATTTTGGGCCCCATATCTGAGGAGAGATGTGTTGGCATTGGAGAGGATTCAGGGGAGGTTTTCGAGAATGATCCTGGGGATGATTGGGGTAAGGCATGATGAGTGTTTGACAGCTCTGGGCCTATACTCGCTGGTGTTCAGAAGGACGAAACCTCATTAAAATAGTGAATGGCCTATATACAGTGGATGTGGAGTGGATATTTCCACTAGTGGGAGAGTCTAGGATCAGAGGGCACAACTTCATAATAAAAGGACATACATTTAGAAAGTAGATGAGGTCAGACGGTGGTGAATCTGTGGAACTCATGCCACAGATTGCTGTGGCGGCCAAGTCATTGGGTATTTTTAAAGCGGAGATTGACAGGTTCTTGATTAATAAGGGTGTTACCAGGTGGCGCCAGCAATGGCTGCCTCGCCAACAGTCCAAACTCCAGGGTGGGGGAAGTCCCTCCTTTCTTTTGTTGTTTGTTTGTATGTGTTAAATGTATGTATTTAGTGTTCTTTTGCTTGTTTTATGTGAGGGGAGAGTTGGGGGAAACTTTTTCTAATCTCTTACCTCGACGGAGATGCAATTTTTATTCCATATCGTATTTCCATCCACACTGCGGCCTAACCGAGGAGTTGGCGGCCTTGGCTGGAGACCAATTTCGAGAGCTCCACCACGGGTGTCTGCGGGCTTTAGCATCACGGAGCCAGCGACCCCTTTGCCAGGGATCAATCTCTGAGTACTACCGCGGGAGACTGCAGGACTCTAACATAATGATGCTCGCGGTCTCAGGTCAGAGAACTTCAAGAACTTCAGGAACTCCAAGCCACAGGAGCTTCGATCACCCCGACTGCGGATGGTACAACTGCCCCGTCCGCGGGAGAATAAAAAAAGGAAGGAGTTTGGACTTTATTGCCTTCCATTACAGTGAGGAACTTGATGAATCCGCTGTGGTGGATGTTTATGTTAACTTTTATGTAGTTGTGTGTCTTGTTGCTTTTTTTTAGTATGGCTGTATAGTAATTCGAATTTCACTGTACCTTAATTGGTACATGTGACAATAAATTGACCTTGAAACCTTGAAAGGTTACGGAGAGAAGGCAGAAGAATAGGGTTGAGAGGGAAAGACAGATCAGCCATGATTGAATGGCAGAGCAGACACGATGGGCTGAATGGCCTAATTCTGCTCTTATGAACATGAATCAGATTGTTTTACGGGCATCGGAGGTTGAGAGGCTACCTGATAGAACATATAAAATTATGAGTGGCATAGATAGGATAGATAATCTTTTTACAGAATGGAAAAGTCAAACACCACAGGGCATCTCTTTAAAGTGAGAGGGGAACTTTACGAGATAAGGTTTTTTTTAAGTGGTAAAAGTGGTAAAGTGGAACATGCTGCCAGTGGAAGTGGTGGATGCAGAATCAATACCAATATTTAAGAGACATTTAGACATGCAGATAAACCTGAGGGGATGGAGGGTTATGGACCATTGGAAGCAGATGGGATTAGTTTAAATTGGCATCAGGGTTGGCACAGACATTGTGGGCCAAAGGGCCTGCTCCTGTGCTCTACTGTTCTATGTACTATAAATACTCAACGTCAAATTCATGTCGCCATGACAAAGATTTTATTTGCTTAGCATGAGATTATCTTTAATCTTCAAAACTATTTTTAAACAACTAGTAAGTTCACAGAATTAATCACACACTTACTGAAATTTACAATGAATGCATTTTCTTGGTTAATATTTTCAAAAATCGCAAGAAAATAAACGTCAGAGGCACAAGGCAACTGAAACTTGTTATGCTCTGATTTGTTTTTCTTCAAAGAACATTCACAAAATAATTTTAAATCTACAAATGGGTACTGTAATATTTGCAATCAGACAAGTAGGCCACAGTAATTTAACAACCTACCGTCATTCAATAAGCACCATTACACCAAATACTTATGTCAGTTGAAAAAAATCTAAGAACTTACTCTTTAAAATAGTACTACCAGACACTTTTTATTTACTCGTTTTAACAATATTTGACCATTGTTAGATGTCCAATGTGTATTGCGCGTGAGAAAGTGATAATGAGCTGATCTCTTGAGCTGTTATCCACCTGGCAAAGTTATTTCCACAATGCTATCGCATGATGTTCCTGATTTAGAATTAGCAACATATTCTCAAATAAGTAGTGTGCCTCCCAATATGCCTTGCAGATGATAGAAAGGCTTTGTATAGTTAGGATCCAAAACATCTAGGGCAGCATAGTGGTGCAGTGGTAGAGTTGTCATCTTACAGCGCCAGAATGGATTCCATCCTGACTATGGGTGCTGTCTGTATGGAGTTTGTACCTTCGCCCTATGACCACATGGAGTTTCTCCGGGTGCTCCAGATTCACTGAAATTTAGAAGGATGAGAGGATATCTTATAGAGACATATAACATTATTAAGGGTTTGGACACACTAGATGCAGAAAACATGTTCCCGATGTTGGGGAAGTTCAGAACCAGGGACCACAGTTTAAGAATAACGGTTAGGCCATTTAGAACTAAGATAAGAAAACACTTTTTTACCCAGAGAGTTGTGAATTTGTGAATCACAAGAGAGTTAGATAGAGCTCTTAGGGCTAGCCGAATCAAGGGATATGGCGAGAAGGCAGGAATGGGGTACTGATTGTGGATGATCAGCCATGATCATAATGAATGGCAGTGGTGGCTCGAAGGGCCGAATAACCTACTCCTGCACATATTGTCGATGTATCTATGCTCCGGTTTCCTACCACATTCCAAAGACGTGCAGATTTGTAGGTTAATTGGCTTCTGTATAACGTCCCTAGTATGTAGGATAGAACGGGTGATCGCTGGTCAGTGCAAACCTGATGGGCCGCAAGGCCTGCTGCCACGCTGTATCTCTAAACTACATTACAAGATGCCCACCCGGTTTGGAATTTGCAGGTGGTAGCGTTACCAGGCATCTGTTCCCCTCATTCTTTGTGAGGGAGGTCACAGGTTTAGAAGGTGCTTTCACAGAAGCCCACACAGAATGAGGTGACAAGCTGTATGGGTAGCATCTGATCTGCTCTTGCAGCTATTGCAGCAGCATGAGTGATAACTGCATAATGTTCAATTACATTCTCAAATCCTCAGAAAATAAGGCCGTTTCATGCCATCAGCAATACTTGACAATATTCAAGCATGGGGGATAATATTCACACCACAAGAGTCCCAGACAATGACCGTCTGCAGTAGGAAAGTGTGAATACCCTTGGATGTTGCATCCAATAATGAGTGTTTTAGGTCCTAACTCTACAAAGCTTTTCGACCAAATGCAAGGTGCATGATGTGCCTCACTACTTGCCATGTTATGTACAAATCAATGCAGAGGGCAAAACAGCCCTTGTGATTGGTATCCTACCTGTTGTCCTAAACATTTGTTCCTCATACCATCAGTACAACACAGAATGGTGTGCATTGCGTAGTTACTGACCTTAGCAACTCCGACAGCACCTTTAAAACCTACAGCCTCCACCACTGAAGCTGACAAAGGCGGCAGATGCAGCGGAGCACCACAAGCTGAGTTTACTCTCCAAGTTACACAGCATCCAGACCTCAAAATATATTGTGTAGGAAGGAACTGCAGATGCTGGTTTAATACAATATATTGCTGTTCCTTGAACATTGCTGGGTCTAATTGCTCGAGGTCCCCACCAAACCACCTTATGAAAGTACCTTTACCGAAAGGACTGCAGCAGCACACCACTTACCTTCACATCAGCCATTCAGGATAGGCAATAAATGGCCTGTCTTGTAAGATCCACATCTCTTGTATGCATAAAAAATATATTGTTGGCCCAATGCAGTACTCCTGTGATCTCAGCCGTTTTATATTTCATATGATGTAAATCCAAATTGGTTGAAGACTGGCTTACACAATGTTAGAAACCTTAAGTGGTAGCCAAGATCACCCACTCAGCACTGCTGGTTGATTTTTGTTGTAACTGCTTTAGCCTAATATATTTGATACTGATATCTCGTTTCCACCATTGTTAGACATTTAGGTGCTTATGACCATTCGCAACATTATGACAGGACTGCAGAATTCTAAAATGATCCTTTTCTTTATAGGTCACTAAATTGCTTACTGTATGCTGTTTGGTGCATTGTATTGCACTACAATAGTCAGCCTCAATATTCCTTTTCATGTGATCATTAAAAATAACACAAACCTAACAAGGAAAATAGGTGTATGCATTATCTAACTAAAATAGATCATTACTCATATCTGAATGTCAAGGGGGGGAGGGGGGGGAATGATTGGAGCCAGACTGCAGGAAGAATTGGTCAAAGCTATCCATCTTATCAAGAAGATAAAAATAGAAATACTGTCCTAGAACCCACAAACAATAAATCAATCATTTATAAATGTAAACTTTTGTAAGGAGAAATTATTCACCAATAATTTAGAATGCCAATTATTTATATGTGACACTCTTATGGAGTTAGCGTTGAATCTGTAGCAATACCAAAATCTAAATGTCCATCATTCATTTGTGAATCTCAGGTAATTAGTGCTCACACTGGAGATCATAAAAGCAAACCCCGGTTTAATTAGCATTCATTAATTCACATTTGCTAGTTGTTGGATAACAATCAGTAAGGAAATCCTTGTGACTTTTTACATGCACGATTAGACAAACTGAAACTCAGCATAATTCAGTCCAATTACTGCTGCACTGAGATCAGCAAACTCAGATTGTTATACCTGAGACCTACCCTCATTCTGTGCTCAGAGACTAAATCATGCATGTAAGGTACTGACAGCAGCTCCCTTTCCTGTTTGAATGATATTTTTAAGATTAAATTGAAAAATTACAACTTTTTAAGCAGGAGTTAGAGTAAATTGGACAAATTATTAGGCAATTATTGGGCAAATCCATATCTCGTACATCAGAGTTGTTTAAAAACCAAATTATCATAGCATTTTACCAATACGATTTTACCATTTTACCAATTTTTCCAATAAGAGGATAAGGACGGGAAGATATGGGTACCTTGGACGTCGAGGATGTTTGTAAATTCGGTCAAAAAATAAACAGAATCATATGTAAAGATTAGGAAGAGGAAAATAAAGCAAGTAGTGAAGAACTGAAGCAGGTATTAACCTCTCCATAATCAAAGGAATCTATAAAAAGCAGAAGGCAGCTAACATCAAAGATCTACACCATTCTGGCCACAATCTAATTTCACTGCTACCGCTAGAAAGGTGATGCAGGAGCCTAAGAACCATTACCTCGAGGTTCAATGATAGCTTCTTCCCATCAGTGATCAGACTTCGTTGTACAATCTTAACCACAACTCTACCTCAGCACCGAAGTATTATGGACTATGCATCAGAGGTGAACTATTATGGTCTGGTTACCTTATATAACATATAATTTATTATATTATTGCTAATTGTATATTCATGTGTTGTTTTGTTTCATTAATGTGCCTGCAATAGTGGCAGCAAGTAAGAATTTCATTATTCATATTCCTGGAGTATACAACAATTAAATATTCATCACTCAGCCGGGCCATAAAAAGCCATTGGGTAAAAGAATCCCAAATATTTTTATATTTATGTCAAAAAGAGGGTAACAAGGGAGTATATAGGACTACTCAAAGATAAAGGGAATTTATGCTTGGAGTTAAAGAATGTAGTAGAGGTACTAAACAAGCATTTTACGTCAGTATTTACCAAATGGAACATGGAAGATAGCGAGAACCATATGGGGTATACTAAAGATAGACACAAAGTACTGGAGCAATTCAGCGGGTCAGGCAGCATCTCTTGAGAAAAAGGATGGATGATGTTTTGGGTCGGAACTCTTCTTCAAACTTATGGGGTATACTAATATGCTAAAGCAGTTTCAGATCAAGGTGATGGTGGTATTGAATCTCTTGACAAGCCTAAAGGTTGATAAGTCCCGGGGGCCCCAATGAGAGCCATACAAAGTTATAGAGAAAGGCGAGAGGAGATAGCACGGCCTTGACAAAGATCTTTGTATCCTCTCTGTTCACAGATGAAGTTCCAGACACTGGTTTAGGGATTATCCATTAAATGATGTCGTTGAACCTCTTTTCATTGGTATGGAAACTATTGGAGAGGACATAGGAAAATAATACTCACATTTGCAAGACGATGGAACAAGAAGAGACAATCAGCATGGTTTTCTCCAAGGCCGGCCATGTCTTCCCAACTTGATTGAGTTTTTTTGAGGAGGTGATGAAGGTGATTGATGATGGTAGGGCATTGATGCTGTCCACATGGATATTAGTTTAGCATTTGATAGCCTGATCCGGATGAATATGAAGATGGGATCCAGGGTGACTTGATAGTTTGGATTCAGATCTGGCTTACCCATTGAAGACAGAAGATAGTAGAAGGGTGTTATTCTGGATGGGGGTCTGTGGCTAGTGGTGTTCCACAGGGATCAGTGCTAAGACATCTGTTGTTTGAGATATATCTAAATGACTTTGATGAAGTCATGTTGCAGTTTTCCAAAACTTTGAGTAGGCTATATTTGGAGAATGGTGTGCAATTCTGATTGCCTCATTGCAGGAAGGTTGTGGGGGCTTTGGGGACGGTGCAGAAGAGGTTTACGAGAGGGTGAATAAACTTGGATTGCTTTCTCTGAAGCGATGGAAGCTGAGGGGATACCTGATGGAAGTTTATAAAATTGCAATACATAGATGGGGTAAGACAGTCAGAACCTTTCTCACCAGAGTGGAAATGTCAAATATTAGTGGGCCTAAATTTAAGGTACAAGAGGGGCAACATTTAAAAGAGATATATGAGGCACAAAATTGCTGGGTGCCTGGAATGCACTACCTGGGACGGTTGCGGTGGGAGCCGATAAGATAATGGCATTTGAGGGGTTTTTAGATAGGCACATGAATATGCAAAGAATGAGGGGGATATGAATTGCATACAAGCAGAAAAGTTTAGTTTAATTTGGCATCATGTTCGGCATACCTTGTGAGCCGAAGGGTCTGTTCTGGGCTGTCCTGTTTTATGTTCCATGTCTTAAATGTATAGCTTTTCAGTGAGAGTCATATTTCACTGAAGGCATCTAAGCTTCTTTATCAAAAACAAGGGTTCAAATATTGTTCCAAGATGTGATTAAAAATATTGTGGTTAACAGTTCAGTATAGTATAGTACTAGTTGAAGGGAAAAGGGCTTTGCCATTTCATGGTCTTGTCTGACCACCAATATGGATATAAAAGATTGCACAACTCGATTCAAAGGTTCCTCTCAGGGTTCTGGTGTGCAACAAGCAACAACAAATGTGGATTCATAATTACTTTCACTGCTGATTAAAGAACCCTACAATAACATTAACTGATTAACACTGTGGAATTCTCTGCCTCAGAAGGCAGTAGAGGCCAATTCTCTGGATGCTTTCAAGAGAGAGTTAGATAAAGCTCTTAAAGATAGTGGAATCAGCGGGTATGGTGAGAAGGCAGGAACGGTGTACTGAATGTGGATGATCAGCCATGATCACAGTGAATGGCGGTGCTGGCTCGAAGGGCCGAATGGCCTATTCCTGCCCCCATTGTCTAATATCTATTGACTTCAAATATGATTCAAAAGTGGAATAACACTGATGGTGGAAATCCAAAATATCAGTTTGGAGATTTTCAAGACCTTCTGCTTTGATTGAATTGTTTTTGAGATTTTTGAAGACAATGAACAAACCATTTAAATTCAACACAAAATGCATTGTAAGCCAGCATCTGCAGTTTCTTGTGTCTCCATCTAAATACAAGCTCTCTTTTGTTGTTATCATACAAGATTATTCTACAGGAAAATCTAAAAAATATGCAACATTCAAATATGCAGATCTCCAAAAAAACAAGCCAATTTCCTCAAGACATTTAAGAAAAAATGAAATAATTGATAAACAGAATAAATTTACAAATGCAGTCCATGTGTGACACAACCATCATTAACATTAGCACATTAATTGTAGAACTTAACCAAAATAACACAAATAATAGAAAACCGTAATCAACAAATCAGCTTCCAGAATTATTCAGTTATCTTTCAATCTGACAGGTAATATTGGTGAAGAATAAGTTATTCTTGCCAAGATATTAATGTTTCCTCATCAGATATTCAGCTTCCATTACTACCAACTACTTGTATTATTTGAATCCCTGTACTCACCCTGTTAAAAACCGGTAGCATCATATATAGCTTTTCTTCCTGTTCCTTCTGAGTCATATGCCGAGGTGAATGACAGAGTTCCATGAAAAGACGACGAAGGTGCATTAGACCAAGTGCATTATCCTGCGGACTACACTCTTCTTGCCGTGGACGGCCCATGATTCTTTTCACCATGTTCATTTTTCCGAGTTTCCCGAAAGCACGACCAATCCTGTTGAATAAGAGTTCTAATATTAATGTATTTAAATATAGCACTATGTGCATAATAAACAGTTTGTCCACAGAGAATGTTTCACATTGGGTACTCTGTATTGACTTTATATTGACAATTTCCCAAGATAGATTCTTCCTTGAAAGGATTTCAGGACAATCTGGAATTCGAAACAAAATCAATTTAGCTGATGATAATTTTAATTTTGTTGCAAGAATGATACAAATAATCACTTTAAGGACATTAAACACATCATGGAACATAGAACACTACAGCACAAGAACAGTCCCAATGTCACACAATGTCTGTGCCAAACATGGTCCAACTTAATCTAATCTCAAGCCTCATTCGTGTCTAGCTCAACCACAAGGCAATGTGTGCCAGGCACCCACCACTCTGTGTAAAAACAAAATGTGCCCTGCATACCCACTTTAAACTTTGCAGCTCTCATCTTAAAACTCTGCCCTCTAGGTTTTAACATGTTCACCCCGGGAAATAGGATCAGACTGTCTCCCGTCTATGTCTTGCATAATTTTATATTCTATCAGGTCTACCCTCAACTTTCAACGTTACAGAGAAAACAATCCAAGTTTGTTCAACCTCTGCTTATAGGTAATACCCGCTAATCCAAACCTGTTCTTCGCTCCCTCCAAAGCCTCCATTTGCTTGGGGCAACCAGAACTGCGCACAATATTACAAATGCAGCCCAACCAAAGTCCTATAAAATTGCAATTTGACTTCCTGCCTCTTATACTTAATGCCCCAACCAATGAAGACAAGCACACCATATGTCTTCTTTACCCCTCTATCTACTTGTGTTACCACTTTCATGCAATTATGGACTTGGATCCCAAGATCCTGTGTACATCAATGTTGTTTAGGATCTTATTATCAACTGCATACTTTCACCTTACAATCGACCCCCCCTACGTGCAACACCCGATGTTTACTCAGATTAAACTTCACCTGCCAATTTTTTGCCTATTTTGTAGCTGATCTATATCCCGCTGTATACTTTGCACACCTTAGGCAACTCTACCAATTTTGCTGTAAACTTACCAACCAATTTATTTACTTTTAGGTCCTAGTCATTTATATACATCATATACATCAGTGGTCCCAGCACAGATTCTTGCAGATCTCTATGTCACAGATCTCCAGCCAGAATAACAGTCTTCTATCACTAACCTGTCCACTATCAGTAACCTAGTTCTGCAGCCAAGCGACCAAGTCACTGTGGATCAAAAGGGATTATGTATTGATTTTTTTTAAAGCATAGGGACAGACAATAGAAGTCATGTCCAAAAAGTGTTATGCTTCAAGATTTATAGGATATTTTTAGTAAGCTTATGGTATTTAGTTTAGGTTGGTCGCCATGTAGCATATTTTAAACTAGAAATATATTTTAAATCAAGGGACTTGCCGTCATTCCTTAATCTCCCTACCTTACTCCATCATCCTCTCTCTCCCTAGCCCCCTCACCACTCCCCCACCCATAGAAAACTTGGCTATACACTCACATGCTTCAAGAACTACAAATAGATCTGAATTTGGCTTGTATAATATAATGCAATTTTTCTGAGTTACATTACATAAAAAAGAAACCAGAGCATTAATACAGCGAGTTCCAATTTGTTCCAATTTTTAAAAATTACTCAGCGGTATAATCACAAGACCATCCCACGTCAAATGATTAATAAACAGATTGTTCACACTTTGTCATATTTGGCTCTGTTAAACTTGTAACCACATATCTACTCATCATAATAGCACTTATGTATAGTCATACAGCATGGAAACAAGTACTTCAGTCTACCCTTTGACAATCATCAGACATCCATTTACACTAATCAAGATTGAAGATTCAAGATTCAAGAGACATTTATTGTCACATGCACCAATTGGTACAGTGAAATTTGGGGTCAATCCTGTATTAATCCCATTTTATTCTCTCCCCATTTTATACTAACTCTACCAGTCATCCACACACTTGGAGCAATTTAAAGTGGTCAAAACATCTACCAGCTTACAGATCTTTCCGATGCAGGGGGAACCCCACATGGTGACATGGAGAATATATAACCTCCAGACAAACATCACTGGGTGTTAGGATGAACACAGCTTGCTAAAGCTGTGAAATATACTTGTACCTCATATCTATATTATTCCCATTTATCAGCTTTAGGTCTGTGGCCTTCAATACGTTGGCAATTCAAGTGCTTGTCATGATACTACTTCAATATTGTGAGAGTACTTGCCTCCCCCACCCACTCAGGCAATGCATTCCAGATTGCAACCATGCTGTGTAAAAAATCTACGTCAGATCCCCTTTAACCTGTTCGCTGCCAAGTTTTTTTTCATTATTGGCCACGACCCGAGTATACTCGAGGGGGGCACTTAACAGGTTAAGTCCTCATCCTAAACCTGCATCCTCGGGTTTTAGTATTTCTACCCCATCCTCTGCCCCTCAAATTTGTTATATTTCTATCAGGTACCTCCTGTTCTCCCAGCCCGCTCCACTCTAAGTAAACCCAGTCTACCTTCATAACTGAAATGCTCCATCCCTGATAACACTCTGATGAACCTCCTCTGCACCCTTTCTTGAACCACCCTGTACAACCCTAACCACAACTTTACCAGCTACGGACTTTCAACTACAATGGTTGTTCTATGTATTTTGGTTTTTGCACCATCATGACATGGTTTAAAGATTCAAGATTCAAGAGAGTTTATTGTCATGTGTCCCAGATAGGACAATTAAATTCTTGCTTTGCTTCAGCACAACAGAATATAGTAGGCATGAATACAGAACAGATCAGTGTGTCCATATACCATTATATAAATATATACACACGGATAAATAAACAGATAAAGTGCAAATAAACATATAATGGGCTATTAATGTTCAGAGTTTTGTTTGAGTTGAGTCTAATAGCCTGATGGCTGTGGGGAAGAAGCTTGGAGTAAGAGTATTTATTGTATATTTATTGTTGTTGTTACATCTATACTATTACTAAAAGTCTAATCTTGATCACTTCCTGTCTACGTTGTAAATACATTTTTAAAAAAACGCTACCCTATATTGCTATGATTTTTTCGCCATCTTACTCACCGTCCTCCTCTCCTCCAACCGCCCCCAAGGTTTTTTCCGATCGGTGAAATAATAAAAAAGTTATCAATGTTTAAAAAAAATCGTGAGATCAGCAGATTGGTCTTTTCGCCCGTCATTCACCATGATGAAGGTAACGCCCCTTCCGGGGGGCCAGGAGAATAAAGCCCCAGAGCCCGGACGCGAGTCAGTCATCCCGGAAGGCCGTGAGTGAGAGTTGAGTCCAGAACTGTGAGTCTACGCCGTGAGTGAACTGAACTGTAAGTCTGCACTGTGCATGAAGTGAATAGTTGGTCTGCACTGTGCTGCTTGAACTGAATTGAAGGGTTGGTCTGCACTGTGCTGCTTGAACTGAATTGAAAGGTTGGTCTGCACTGTGCTGCTTGAACTGAATTGAAGGGTTGGTCTGCACTGTGCTGCTTGAACTGAATTGAAGGATTGGTCTGCACTGTGCTGCTTGAACTGAATTGAAGGGTTGGTCTGCACTGTGCTGGTTGAACTGAATTGAAGGGTTGGTCTGCACTGTGCTGCTTGAACAGAATGTCGCCACATTCCGGAAGTTCCGCTCACTGCGGAAGTCCCGCTCACTGCGGAAGACCCACTCAGCGGTGAGGCCAGGCTCAACCGCGTGAGTAGAATCAAGAGAGTTTTACTGTCATATATATGTTGTGTGTGAGAGTGTGTGATGGATGATGTGAGTGTGTGTGAGATGGTGTGTGTGTGAAACGGTGGGTGTGTGTGTGCGAGATGGAGGGTGTGTGTGTGTGTGCACACGATGGAGGGTGTGTGTGTGCGCGATGGAGGGTGTGTGAGATGGAGTGTGTGCGTGTGCGTGTGCGTGTGTGTGTGTCCACCAGCCGTGAGTCAACTGCCAGCCCAACAGCCGTGAGTCGGCTGCAAGCCAACCAGCCGTGAGTGAGTCGGCTGCCAGCCCACCAGCCGTGAGTGAGTCGGCTGCCAGCCCACCAGCCGTGAGTCGGCTGCCAGCCCACCAGCCGTAGTCTTCCCTGAAGAATGAGGACATTTCCGATGCCCTGGTGTGGAACACCTCATCCTGGGAGCAGATGCGGCGTAGACGGAGGAATTGGGAGTAGGGGATGGAGTCCTTACAGGAAGCAGGGTGGGAAGAAGTGTAGTCTAGATAGCCATGGGAGTCAGTGGGTTTATAGTGGATGTCGGTCAGAAGTCTATCACCTGCGATGGAGATAGTGAGCTCAAGAAATGGTAGGGAAGTGTCGAAAATGGTCCAGGTGTATTTAAGTGCCGGATGGAAGTTAGTGGTGAAGCGGATGAAGTCAGTCAGTTGTGTGTGGGTGCAGGAAGTAGCACCAAAGCAATCGTCGATGTAGCGGAGGTAGAGGTCGGGGATGGGGCGCTGGTACGCCTCGAACAAGGATTGTTCGACATACCCTACAAAGAGGCAGGCATAGCTGGGGCCCATAGCTACGCCTTGTATTTGGAGGAAATGGGAGGAGTCAAACAAGAAGTTATTAAGGGTAAGGACCAGCTCTGCTAGGCGGAGGAGAGTATCTGTAAACAGGAATTGGTTGGTTCTCCGAAGAACCGGAGGGCTTTGAGACCCTCCTGGTGGGGGATAGAGATATAGAGTGACTGGGCGTCCATGATGAAGATGAGGGGATGGGGGCCTAGAGAATGGAATGCCCAGAGACGACGGAGAGTGTCTGAGGTGTCTTGAACATAGGTAGGGAGGGATTTAACCAGGGGGGATAGGATGGAGTCAAGGTATGTGGAAATAAGTTCGGTTGGGCACGAACAGGCAGAGACAATGGGTCTACCACGACAGTCAGGTCTGTAGATTTTGGGGAGAAGGTAAAATCGGGGTGGGGGGGGGGGGCAGGGAGCCGGAGTAGATGAAGTCAGTGCTAGAGATAGTGGCCTGGTGCTCGTCTGTGTGGTCATGCTCCAGGGGTAAGTAGGACGTGTCCGAGAGTTGGCGCGTGGCCTCAGCTTTGTAGAGATCGACGCGCCAGACTACCACGGCACCTCCCTTGTCGGCGGGTTTGATAACCTAGTCTGGGTTGTCGCGGAGTGAGTCGATGGCTGTACATTCAGGGGGGGAGAGATTGGAGGGGAGTGGAGAAGTTGAGGCGGTTGATGTCCCGCCGGCAGTTTTGAATAAAAAGGTCTAAAGCCAGAAGGCCATGAGGGAGGGTCCAAGAGGAGGGGGTCCGTTGGAGACGGGAAAAGGGGTCATCAATGGGGGGCGAGGACTCCTTCCCATGGAAGGAGTCCTTGCACCTTTCACCCCAATAGAAGTCACATACAACAAATAGTCCTCTGTCATTTTCGCCACCTCCAACGTGACCCCACCACTCGCCACATCTTCCCAGCTCCCCCCCTGTCTGCTTGCTTTCCGCAAATACCACTCCCTCCGTAACTCCCTGGTCAATTCTTCCCTTCCCTCCTGCACCACCCCCTCCCCGGGCACTTTCCCTTGCAACTGCAAGAGATGCCACACTTGTCGCTTTACCTCCCCGCTCGACTCCATTCAAGGACCCAAGCAGTCGTTCCAGGTGCGACAGAGGTTCACCTGCAACTCCTCCAACCTCATCTATTGCATCCGCTGCTCTAGATGTCAGCTGATCTACATCGGTGAGACCAAGCGTAGGCTGGGCGATCGTTTCGCCGAACACCTCCGCTCAGTCCGCATTAACCAACCTGATCTCCCTGTGGCTCAGCACTTCAACTCCCCCTCCCATTCCGAATCCGACCTTTCTGTCCTGGGCCTCCTCCATGGCCAGAGTGAGCACCACCGGAAATTGGAGGAGCAGCACCTCATATTCCGCTTGGGCAGTTTGCACCCTAGCAGCATAAACATTGACTTCTCCAATTTCCGGTAGCCCTTGCTGTCCTCTCCTTCTCAGCTCTCCCTCAGCCCTCGGGCTCCTCCTCTTCCTTTCTCCTTTCTTCTCCCCGCCCCCCCCCCCCACCCTACATCAGTCTGATGAAGGCTTTCAGCCCAAAACATTGCCTATTTCCTTCGCTCCATAGATGCTGTTGCACTCGCTGAGTTTCTCCAGCACTTTTGTCTACCTTCGATTTTTCAGCATCTGCAGTTCCTTCTTAAACACTTGGCCCACAATGTACATACTAGCCCTCTGTAAACAAGTCCCTTCGGCCCAGAACACCCATACCAGCTCTCCAGAAAGCCCCCCTCCCCCCCACTGGCCACCAATATTGGAATTGGTGGAGAGGTGGAATATTGTGTTGGGGAACCAGCCCTCCCGTGTGAACATGGGACCCAACGGGTCCCACTTAGTCTAGTAGTACATAAAACAGTGTAGCACATTCAGCAAGATTATATTAGTTTAACATGGCATCATGTTTGGCCCATAATGTTCATGCCAAACATGATGCCATGTTAAACTAATATAATCTTACTGCATGTGATCCATATCCCTCCATTCACCAAATATCTAAAAGCCTTTCCCAAACATCTCCTTTAAACTTTGCCTATCTCACATTAAAAATATGCCCGATGTTTCCACCCTGGGAAAGAGGCTCTGACTATCTATCCTATCTATGCCTCTGATAATTTTATATATTTCTATCAGGTCTTCCTTTAACTTCCAACATTCCAAAGAAAACAATCTAAGTTTCTCCAACCTTTCCTTTTAGCTAATACCCTCTAATCCAGACAGCATTTTGGTAAACTTTTTTTCTGCTCCCTCTCCAAATCCTCCACATCCTTCCTGTAACGGGGCAACAAAAACAACACACAATATTCCAAACACAGCCTAACCCAAGTCCTATTAAGCTACAACAGGACTTCCTGACTCTTATCCTCAAAGGCCCTATTGACTAGGGCAAGCATACCTTGTACCTTCTTTACCACTTGTTGTTACATCTAATGTGCTATAATACCGCAGCAAGTAAGAATTTCATTATTATGATCCATGTCTGGTGCTTATGGCAAACAAACATTTTTTCAGTATCTTGAATACTCCAGGTGTGACTGAAAATAATGTTTTAATTTTGTCCCATAGCCTCGTTACACTTACATTCTATGCCCGAGATAATGAAGGCCAGTATCCCCAAATTCTTCTTCGCACTGAGGTTTGATTTGTACACTCTCTCATCTTCCATACTCCCTGTGGCCCCATCATTCATAGTGTATGTCTTAACCTTAATTTCATCCACTACTGCCCCATACATCTTACCAACTAATTACCTTGTAGTCTACGACTACCCTTCTCAGCATCAACACGACCAATTTTTTTATTATGTCAACTTGCATATCATACCTCCTATATTCATATCCAAATCTTTAATGTACATTATAAATAGTTAGGGTCTCAGCACCAATCTATGATACAACACTGGTCACAGACTTCCAATCATAATAACAATCCTCTACCCGCACCAGGACTCTCACTTAACTTTTTTTCTCTGTTGCCAGCTGGGCAACCTTGGCAACTTTTTAGGTTGCCAAATGACAGTTTAGGTGGTAATTTAAGACGGCTTGCATGTCGCGTGCGATATTGTGCTCAGACGAAGTGCGTAGTTACCAGTCGGAATTATGCTCAATGAAGCAGTCACATATTATTTCTGTTTCAAATAAAGTCACAAACTAAACATATTCACCAGTCAAGACATGATATATCCCACAATGACATGCAGCAAAATTAGAATACAGTATCTCAACTCTTTTTACACGTTGCAATGAATGCAATTTCTATTATTTCTTTCCACTTCCAAACAAAAATGTGGTTGGATTATTCAGCGTATGATCAACCTCGGTGAGACCAAGTGCATTACTCCCTCCGTAACTCCCTGATCAATTTGTCCCTTTCCACCCAAACCACCCCCTCTCCTGGCACTTTCCCTTGCATCCGCAGGAAATGCTATACTTCGCTTTACCTCCCCCCTTGACTCCAAGGATCCAGGCAGTCTTTCCAGGTGCGGCAGAGATACACCTGCACCTCCTCCAACCTCATCTATTGCATCCGCTGCTCTAGGTGTCAACTGCTCTACATCGGTGACACCAAGCGTAGGCTTGGCGATCGCTTCGCCCAACACCTCCACTCGTTTTGCATTAACCAACCTGATCTCCCGGTGGCTCAGCACTTCAACTTCCCCTCCCATTCCGTATCCAACCTTTCTGTCCTGGGCCTCCTCCATGGCCACAGTGAGGCCCACCGTAAATTGGAGGAGCAGCGCCTCATATTTTGCTTGGGCAGTTTACACCCCAGCGGTATGAACATTGACTTCTCCAATTTCAGGTAGTCCCTGCTTTCTCCTCCCCTTCCCAGCTCTCCCTCAGCCCACTGTCTCTGCCTCTTCCTTTCTTCTTCCTGTCCTCCCCCACCCTCACATCAGTCTGAAGAAGGGTCGCGACCCGAAACATCGCCTATTTCCTTCGCTCCATAGAAACTGCCTCACCCGCTGAGTTTCTCCAGCATTTATGTCTACCATTCACACAAGTTCTGTTATCCCACTTTCCTCACCCACTCCTTACACATTAGGGGCAATTTTACAGAGACAAGTTAACCTACAAAGCCAATGCGTCTTTGGGATGTGGGAGGAAACCCACACACTTGCAAAGAGAATGTGCAAATTCAACACAGACAGTGCCCGAGGACAGGATCGAACACAGATCTCTGGCATGAGGCAGCAAGTCTACCAGCTGTGCCACTATATTTTATTTTCCAACACACAAAAAATTATACGGTGATAACTTTGGTTTCTAAAAATAAGAAACTATCCATTTTCAGTCTTAAATCTCTGTGATGTTATGTCCCCCTTTGCAGCTACTGTATGTTTTAAATCAGTTCAAGGCTATGGGGCAGTACATTGGCCATAAAGTTGCTGCCTAAAAGTGCCAGAGACCCAGAATTGATTCTGAATATGGGTGCTATGTGTATGGAGTTTGCTCCTTTTCCCTATGATCGCATGGGTTTTCTCCGGGTGCTCTTGTTTCCTTCCACATTGCAAAGGTGCGCAGGAACCTTTTTCAGATCCAACCCAAAACGTAGTATTTTCCTTTTGTCCAGAGATTCTCTGACCTGTTATTCCAGCTTTTTGTGTCTATCTTCAGTTTAAACCAGCATCTGCAGTTCCTTCCTACACACACGATACTTTCCAATAGAACTTTATTAATCCCAGGAGGGAAATTGTGTATGTGTGGGTATACACACCCACACACACACACAGTTATATTTTCATATATAAATATACACTGTTTTGTTTTCTCGTTTATAACATTGTTTACAGAGTACTATGTTTACATATTCTGTTGAGCTGCTGCAAGTAAGGATTTCATTGTTCTAACTGGGAAGTGAGAGAATAAAACACTCCTGACTCTTGACTTACGTCGCGAATGTGTGGGATAGAACTAGTGTACGGGTGGTCGGTGGTCGGCGTGGACTCGGTGGGCAGAAGGGCCTGTTTCCATGCTGTATCTTTAAATTAAACTAAAGACACTAAAACCAGAGGGAGTCTAAAGAAGGGTCTCTACATGAAACATCACCCAATTTCTTCTATCCAGAGGTGTTGGCCGCTCCATGGAGTCCCCCCGCACAATTAAAGCATGGAATAGTCTTCACCCTACCATAGTTACCCAACCAGACGCAACTAAATTTAAGGTAGCTCTTTTTTCCCCAAGAACCCTTTTTTGCTTAAGTTCAAGTCAAGAGTCAAGAGAGTTTTATTGTCATGTGTCCCAGATAGGACAATGAAATTCTTGTTTGCTGCAGCACAACAGAATATGTAAACATAATACAGAACAGGGGATAAAAGTTCAGTGTGTTTATATACCATAGACCATATATATACAATAAATAAACAGATAAAGTGCAATAGGCTGTTATTGTTAAGAGTTTGGAGTTTGGTGATGGACCCCCCACCACCTCCAATTTAAATTCCATTTAGAATATTTTTGGAGGACGAGGAAACCAAGAAGCAAGAATTACTCCAGGGAGTTACTCCAGCTCCAGGGAGTGATTCTGCGTTGGTTTTCAGCGGTCGCAGCGACCAGACAGCAATGCCGGCCAGATCTCCCACAATGCAAAGGGAGGGAGAAAGTGCCCGGCGCCGACCAGTTACCGTGGCAGTGCGCATATGCAGGGCGGCCGATGATGTGCTGGCCGTGGTTGTGCGCATGTGCAGGGGGAGGATGTGCTGGCCGTGACAGTGCGCATGTGCAAGGCGGCCTGCTGTGCTGGCGGATGAGGAGCAGCGGAGAGCGGAGAACCGGCAGCCCGGACATAAATGGCGGGCGGAGACGGAGAGTGACAGAGAGATAGAGAGGGGGGCCGGCTCAGAGTTGAACGGCAGGTGTCCCAGGTGCTTGCCAAGCCGGGCAAATTAACATGACTTTTAGGTTGCCCGGTGGGACGTTAGGTGGCCATTGGCACCCGGGCAACCGTTAATTTCGAGCCCTGCGCACGCTTCGCTTCCCATTACAAGCCAATTTAGGATTCAATTTGCCTTTGCCCTTACTATATTTATAAATTGTTTTAGCATTTACCTTAATCTACTCTTAATTTTTAATCCCTCTCTTTGCCCTCACCTTTTTTAAAGATTCTCCTATACTTTCTGTACTGTTTCTGAAGGAAGCTTCCTATTCTCTCTTGTTTCTTTATCCAGCCCCCAATGTACCTTGACATCCAGGGGGCTTTGGTCATGCTGTTCATACCTTTCAACCATATGGGAACGTGCGGGCCTTGAATTCTCATTAATTCAGTTTTGAATGACTCCCACTTGTCTAATGTAGACCTGTTTGCATCTAGCTGTGAGGAAATATTATACAATAAAATTGCTCAAATGATCATTTCTGTGTGAGGAACTTATGTTAAGTTGCAAGAGAAGGACTCTTGCAATTCAAAATACATAGGCCACAAAGGAATAAAGAACACACACACATAGGAGAACAGATGGCTTGTTATAACATGGAGATGTTGATGTAAATACGCATAGCTTTGTTTGCTTTGAAGCGGCAATAACTCTGTCAGAAGTTGTATTTGGTTTAGTTGGTGTTTAGAGTATCGGTTATTGATGGGGATTTTCTCAAGACATAGGCACCATGTGTCCCTTCTTTATGGCACATCTTTGAGCTCGGCTGTGTTATAAAGGGGATTTATGGTTGTCTATATTGGGTCGTGGGCACCAAGGCTAGATACTAGTCTGTGATCTGGTTTGTGCTGTTTAAATGTATTTATGTTAAGATAAGAGATAAGGCATAGGTGATGGTTGTGTGACCTTTGTAAAAGGGTGGTTTCTTATGTTTATAGAAAACTGAGAAAGTAACTCTGTTTTGATAATCTTCCATTTGCTGTGTGGAATACTATTAGTGAGGAGGCCTTACATTCCTTTCGTCCAGAGATAGAAGGGGGAGGTAGTAATTAAACTAGACCCGAGCTTGGGAAGAAGCAATCAAGTGTGACAATTAGTGGCCTTTGTGTGGTTGGGGATTGTAGAAATAACTTAAGTTCTTGCTACTTTATAAGAATGGGGCAAAACTCATATTTCATCCATAAGTAACTGTATTTTAACTATGAAGTAGGGAAATTATTTGTGAAGTGTATTGTGTTTAATTAGGATTGCGAGTATTAGACTTTGTTTAAATCTGAAGTTTTCGAAATAACTTTCTTTTCCAAAAGTGAAAATATATGTTTTGTGTGTATGTATTGTGTGATTGCTGTATGATGTGTATTTTATATTCTGAGAGGTGTTCTCTGAGAATTAGTTTTATATCTCTGTGGTTTTACTTCATTGAAATAAAATGATTTTGAGCAAAGAGGTTAAAGAAAATCACAGGGGGGGGGGGGAAGGTTGTAAAGGGGGCGGAAAAGGGAAAATCATGTGACTATATGTGTTGTCAATCACTGGAAAGGATTTAGTTGATTGGTAAATGCAAATAAGTTAAATGTATGGTAAACCATAATGATTGGTTAATAGTTTGCCACTCCTTTTGTATCATAATTGTCTAATACCTAAATAATGTGTTACGTTTATCGCAAAGTCAGTAGTTCTTTCGACCTGTCCCAGAGTTTTTAGCTCTGTGTTGGAAGGTTTAAAGAATTATCCAGCGCTGTCAGAATAAAGAATTGATTTTAGCAGCAATGGTTTGAATCAAGTTTTCTTGAATTAGACTGACAAAAGAACTTAGTTTAACAGCTGCTCCCAGTCTTCTTTTGCAAAGTTCTGTCTTATGTGTTCCGATCCGTTCCGACGTCGGAGTTCCGATCATCCCGGCGAGAGGGCCTGTACATCAGGCCGTCCGTAGCGGCGACAGTGGAGGGCTCAAAGGCACCGACCACAGGTGAACAAAGAGGAAGATGACTGAACTTTATTGCCTTCCCTCACAGTTGGAAACGTTGATTCCGCTGTGTGAGACATTCATGTTAAATTCTATCGTGTATTGTTTTTTTTTATTTGTATGGCTGTATGGTAACTCAAATCTCACTGTACCAATTTGTGCATGTGACAATAAATGTAACTTGAACTTGATTCAACTTTTTTTTTCCACTCCTAGTTTTCTTTACATATTTTTAGGATGTTCGAAAAGTACAATAAACAGTTAAGAAATTAGTTAATTTATGGTTTTGCTCATGTGACAAAATTAATTATAAATAAAATTATACACAAGGGAGAATAAGATAAAAATTACCAAAAAACATAACAAAATTTAGTCGAGGGTGAATGAAATTTTGTGATAAAGACTCAAGGGTGAATGATACAGAAATAGTTTAAGAAGCACTGCTATAGACAGTGCAACTCACTAAGGATGTTTCAGTGGAACTAGAGCTACAACTATGAATAGTTAAAAGGATAAGGAAGATGCATAAGAACACATTCTTCAAGACACATACCACTATGGCTTACATCTCCCCCCTTTGTATTGTCATTAAAAATGGAAACCTGATACTCACTGACAGCATGCACCATGGAGTACATTTAATCCTGAAACAGGAGTAACTAAGACAACATCCAACCATCACTTTCAAGGGCATACAATAAGTAGTAAATGTCAGATTTGCCAGAAACACCTTCATGCAGAGAATGGCAAAAAAACATTGGCACGATAGACTTTAAATTGCATAGCCACTGTTGATTTGAAATAGAGGAATTATAATCACCAAAATCTTCATCACAATGCAATAAGGCTGTTACTCCAAATACAATGGACCAGATATTTCAGGATTTAGCCCACCACCTAGATTCCACATCTCTAATTAATATCTACAATCACCTTGGTCGGATGGAGAAAGGCAATCCTGATGAACCTCCATTACCTGTGTAGGAAGGTACTACAGATGCTGGTTTACACGGAAGATAGACACAAAATGCTGGGTTAACTCTGTGGGACAGGCAGCATCTATGAATAGAAGGAATGGGTGATGTTTCAGGGCTAGACCATTCTTCAGACTGTGAGTCAGGGGAGAGGGAGACACACATATATGGAAAGATAAGGTGTGAAAATGAGACAACAAAGGAGACAACCCAGCAGTATGAAGGTAGACACAAAATGCTGGAGTAACTCAGCGGGACAGGCAAAATTGGTGACGTTTTGGGCCGAGATCCTTCTTCAGACTGAAGTCTGAGAAGTCTGACGACTGAAGAGAAGTCTACCCAAAACATTACCCATGCTTTCTCTCTAGAGATGCTGCCTGTCCAGCTGAGTTACTCCAGCATTTTGTGTCTACCTTCGATTTAATCTGCAGATCTTTTCTACCAGCGGTATGAATATTGACTTCCATAACTTCAAGTAACTCTTGCTTTCACTCTCTCTCCATCCCTCCCCCATCCCAGTTATCTGACCAGTTTGACTATCCTTCTGATTACATTTTATATTTGTATGCTTCGTTGCCACCTTCCAGAGATGCTGCCTGTCCCGCTGAGTTACCCCAGCATTTTGTGTCTAACCTCGATTACCTGGTATTTAGGCGACATACTGTTGAGGTCCCAATGCTAAAAGATCTAGAAAGGCCTAAGGCTCTATCAAAGCAGGGGATAAAACTTTAGCATCTGTCAATGCTAAGGCTTCTTTGTTTAAAAATATATATCTGACATTCAGATATTTAAAAACAATGAAAATTTAAAGAAATAATTTTAAATGTTTACTTAAAGAGACAGTAAACACAAAATAACCTATATTCGGCAGACTAAGACTATCCAGTGAAATGAATGGGGTCTCTGATCCCATTTGGGGAACTGGATTTAGTGACTCTATTTATTTGGGGCTTTCATCTGAAGAAACAGTTTATCACTAATGGTTCCCTTTCGAATGACAAGATCTGGCCGTATAGGTACAGGATACTGAGTTGGATGATCAGCCATGATCATATTGAATGGCGGTGCAGGCTCGAAGGGCCGAATGGCCTACTCCTGCACCTATTTTCTATGTTTCTATGTATACTTCCACAATATTTAACCAAATAAAAAAACACATTTCTTCACAAATGGTGTGTTCAAATAAAGTGCCAATTTTATACGGTCTACATAAATAATTGCATGATATTTTTTAACTAGATGATCAATCCTTTGTCCACTTCGTTCATCTTTTGCTTTTGACTCGATGCAGCAGAGTGTAAAAACATTTAATGGGTGTTAATGACATCTGAAGAGCTTTCAATTTCCCAACATAATCCCAATCTCAATGTTATTGTTACATATTGTACACATGGGTGCAAGACTAAAGATATTTAAAAATACCTCAAACACCTTCCACGATACTTCTGTGCTTTGACAATGTTATTTGAGCATAGCTAAATAATAACATTTGATACTCATCAAAACTCCTTACTTAATCAGCCTAACTCACACAATAAATGTAAATGGAATCCAACCTCGTGGAACAGTCACAATAACTAAACAGATATGCTAACTTTCAAGCAGGTTAAATTAAAAAATGAGAAAACGACTCTAATGATGGTTTCATATATAAAAAATGAGAGCATAAATGAAAGTATTCCACAAACCAGACGTCTATCATGTTTACATGGAATCATTATTATTAAAATAGATCAGGTAGATGAATGCAACACGAGCAAGTAGACCACACGATGTTTAAGATCCCAACAGAAAAAATAGAAATTAATAGTAAGAGAGCCTACCAGACTACAATTGGGCACAAAGTTGAAGTCGCTGAGGTGAAACATGATAATGTAGATCAATAACAAAATATCGCTGAAATGAGCCTGGAAAGATGAATGTATATACAACAGACATTCAAGCTCTAGAACTCCATGTATAAATAATGTTAGAATCAATACATTCGTGCTACCGCAAGGCTCGGTGCTGGGACCGCAGCTATTTACAATATATATTAATGATTTAGATGAAGGGATTACAAGTAACATTAGCAAATTTGCAGAGGACACAAAGCTGAGGGGCAGTGTGAACTGTGAGGAGGATGCTATGAGAATGCAGGGTGATTTGGACAGGTTGGGTGAGTGGGCAGATGCAGTTTACTGTGGATAGATGTGAGGTTATCCACTTTGCTAACAAAAATAGGAAGGAAGATTATTATCTAAATGGTGTCGTTGGGAAAAGGGGAAGTACAACGGGATCTGGGGGTCCTTGTTCATCAGTCAATGAAAGTAAGCATGCAGGTACAGCAGGCAGTGAAGAAAGCGAATGGCATGTTGGCCTTCATAACAAGACGAGTTGAGTATTGGAGCAAAGAGGATCTTCTGCAGTTGTACAAGGACCTAGTGAGACCACACCTGGAGTACCGTGCACAGTTTTGGTCTCCAAATTTGAGGAAGGACATTCTTGCTATTGAGGGAGTGCAGCGTAGGTACACAAGGTTAATTCCCGGGATGGCGGGACTGTCATATGCTGAGAGAATGGAGCGGCTGGACTTATATACTCTGGAATTTAGAAGGACGAAAGGGGATCTTATTGAAACACATAAGATTATTAAGGGTTTGGACATGCTAGAGGCAGGAAACATGTTCCCGATGTTGGGGGAGGCCACAGTTTAAGAATAAGCAGTAAGTTTAGAACGGAGATGAGTAAACATTTTTTCACACAGAGAGTTGTGAGTCTGTGGAATTCTCTGCCTCAGAGGGCGGCGGAGGACGGTTCTCTGGAATCTTTCAAGAGTGAGCTAGATAGGGCTCTTGAAGATAGCCCTATCTTGAAGGAATCAGGGGATATGGGGAGAAGGCAGGAACGGGGTACTGATTGTGGATGATCAGGGATGATCACATCGAATGGTGGTGCTGGCTTGAAGGGCCGTATGGCCTACTCCTGCACCTTGTACAGTTGGTCCAACATCGGGAACATGTTTCCTGCCTCTAGTGTGTCCAAGCCCTCAACAATCTTATATGTTTCAATGAGATTCCCTCTCATCCTTCTAAACTCCAGAGTGTACAAGCCCAGCTGTTCCATTCTCTCAGCATATTCCCACCATCCCGGGAATTAACCTTGTAATCCTACGCTGCACTCCCTCAATAGCAAGAATGTCCTTCCTCAAATTAGGGGACCAAAACTGCACACAATACTCCAGGTGTGGTCTCACTAGGGCTCTGTACAACTGCAGAAGGACCTCTTTGCTCCTATATTCGATTCCTCTTGATGCCAAGTTAAACTAACCTCCTCTGCTTGCACATAATCCATATCTCTTCATTCCCTGAAGCAATGCTTACAAAGGTGTAGGAATATTGGCATGAAAGTTATCTTATCTATCTATCTATCTATCTATATTTAAAACTGTGTGTATGTGTGTGTGTGTGTGTTTCTGCCTGTGTGTGTGTGTTTTTGCCTGTCTTGTGGGTGCCAGTCTTCCTTTTGATTCGTTGCTACGCCAACACCACACGCAGAAACGCCGAGACTTTTTCCATTTTGGTAGAGATTTCACTTTTCATCCCAAGTATCCACTCCTGATTAAATTTTGTCGTGTTTATGTACACATTTTTAATAAAATCCTTCTCCCCCCCCCCAAAATTACAAAATGTTTAAAAAAACAGCTCTCACCCATAGAATGTTGGTCAACGTTCCATCGTGTGATGTCACAATTCCTAATGCTCACAGATATCCAATCGGAATGGATCCATTTACATACGCCTTTGCAGCAGCCCCAGCCTCTCCCCCCCACAGCCTGTGTCGAAGCCCGTCATCACGTGTGTGGGAATAGAGAAAGAGGATTGGGGGTGATAGGGAATGGGGAACAGATGGACTGTCCCTACCCCTCCCCCTTCAACTCTCTCCCCCCACCACTCCACACTCTTCCCCCTCCTTCCCCTACCGCATCTCCCTCCTCCCCTCCCCCACACCTCTCTCCCCTCCCCATCCCTCTCTCCATCTCCCTCTCCTCACCCTCCCCCACCCCCCTTCCCTCCCCACCCCCTTCCATCTCTCCCCCACCCCCCCTTCCCTCTCTCCCCACCCCCTTCCCCCTTCCCACTCTTCCCCCTGCATCCACTCTTCCCCCTCCCCTATCTCTGCTCTCTCTCTTTGATCTTTATCTTTTTCTCTGCCCTCTCTCTCTCTCTCTCTCTCTCTCTCTTCCACTCTGCCTGTGCACACTCTCTCTGCCCCCCCCCTCTAGACGCACCTGAGAGGTGAGGGCTATTCGTCAGTGGATAGGGTGGAGATGGGATAAAAGAAGCCAATTAATAAAATTAAGATAATATCAAGGGGTGTGATGAGTGTGTGTGTTTGTGGGTGCCAGATTCCCACCCCGCAACCGTTCTTTAAAGCTATGCCCTCTTGTCCTAGACATTTTCACCCTGGGAGAAAGGTTCTGACTGTCTACCTTATCCATGCCTCTGATACTGCAGAGCGAACATTCCAAGTTTGTCCATCTCTCCCTGTAGCTATTACCACTGAATGCAGGCTGCATTCCGATAACAGAGCTGCCAAGTAGTAAATATTTTCCATATTTTGTACGGAAATGCGATCAGATATGGATGTGACGCCGCAGCCCCCCCCAGCAAACGCGCGTTGGGGAAACAGACCCAACGGGTCTGCACTTGGTCTAGTATTCGTTAAAAGTGAAATCCAAGATAGATTAAAGGAAATAGTAGACCAGCAAAAGAGGCACAGCCAAAGCACAATGGTGCAGCTAGTAGAGTTGTTGCCCTGCTGTGCCCGTGTTCAATTCTGTCAGTTGCTTTAAATATGGAGTTTGCATG
>JAXLNO010004247.1:0-32364 GCA_038087875.1 Malacoraja senta
TTTTGTTTTGGTTTATTGAAAAAATCAGGAGAAAAAAGAGTTGGGGCCTCGATGAGTCCCTTGGGGATGCAAGTCATTCCATCAAATGCATCTCAGAGCTCCAGTGGATTTTGAAGAAATAGCAACAAAGAGAAGCGGGAAAAAGCACTAATTGGCTCTAGCCCCGAGTGGGAGGAGAGTTAGAAGTGAGTCAGAGGGGGAAAACAGTTTAAAACTGAGGAATTTTGGTTTGTAAATTGGTAAATTAGGCAATTTATCAGGCAATATAAGCAAGCCGGCTCTTAGGGAGCGGCCTTGTGAGGGAAGTGTGAGTTTGGCTCGAGAGTCTTTGGCGAGGAGGCTACGCATAAAGCTTGAGAGGACGGAGCGTGGTGAAGCATTTGATAAGGTCCCACATAGGAGATTAGTGGGCAAAATTAGGGCACATGGTATTGGGGGTAGAGTGCTGACATGGATAGAGAAGTGGTTGGCAGACAGGAAACAAAGAGTAGGGATTAACGGGTCCCTTTCAGAATGGCAGGCAGTGACTAGTGGGGTACCGCAAGGCTCGGTGCTGGGACCGCAGCTATTTACAATATGCATCAATGATTTGGATGAAGGGATTCAAAGTAGAATTAGCAAATTTGCAGATGACACAAAGCTGGCTGGCAGTGAACTGTGAGGAGGATGCTATGAGAATGCAGGTGACTTGGACAGGTTGGGGGAGTGGGCAGATGCATGGCAGATGAAGTTTAAGGCGGATAAATGTGAGGTTATCCACGTTGGTAGCAAAAACAGGAAGGCAGCTTACTATCTAAATGGCGTGAAGTTGGGAAAATGGGAATCGAATACAGGAGCAAAGAGGTCCTTCTGCAGTTGTACAGAGCCCTAGTGAGAACACACCTGGGCTTGTACACTCTGGAGTTTAGAAGGATGAGAGGGGTTCTCATTGAAACATATAAGATTGTTAAGGGCTTGGACACACTAGAGGCAGGAAACATGTTCCTGATGTTGGGGGAGTCCAGAACCAGGGGCCACAGTTAAATAATAAGGAGTAAGCCATTTAGAATGGAGACGAGGAAACACTTTTTCTCACAGAGAGTGGTGAGTCTGTGGAATTCTCTGCCTCAGAGGGCGGTGGAGGCAGGTTCTCTAGATGCTTTCAAGAGAGAGCTAGATAGGGCTCCTAAAAATAGTAGAGTCGGGGGATATGGGCAGAAGGCAGGAACGGGGTACTGATTGGGGATGATCAGCCATGATCACATTGAATGGCGGTGCTGGCTCGAAGGGCCGAATGGCCTACTCCTGCACCTATTGTCTATTGACTTGATTGAATGGCGGAGTGGACGATGGCTGAATGGCCTAATTCTGCTCCTATCACTTATGACGTTATGATCCTGTTCGGCTGTTTACATCGGTAAACCCAGGGGCGGAAAACCTGGGGGGGGGGGGCCCAGAGGGGAAACGTCCCCTCCATGTTTTGAGAGGTGTGGGACATACCCCCCAAGTGTTTGTGATTTGGATTTTAAAATCTCCGCAAGACAGTGGGGGTGGGACTGATGATCGAGGGCACTGATTGGACGAGAGAGACGTCGGTCAGCAGGCAATGGGGGCAGGACATGATTCAGTGCGGTGATTGGAGGAGGGAGACGTGACACAGACCTGCGCCTCATCCGCAAGCAGGATTCATCCCGGCCGGGTCTCCGGCGCTGTCCTGTCCCCTCCCGAGTGACCCCCCCCCCCGCGGGTGGCCAGAGAGGTCGGCAGCAAAGATCCTCCGCTATATGATCTTTGGTCGGCAGTCAGACGGGCCAGCGCAGAGAAGCAGCGCTAAACCCAGCTAACTCTGCCTGTCCCGCTAGGTGAGCTTACAACCCTTCCTGGACTTGCGGGAAATATGGTCAGCGCGGAGAAGGAGCGCTGGTATCCCATCAGTCAAGACAGGGCTGTAGGTTAACCCGGTGAGACAGGCAGTTGAGCTGCATTTAGCGCTGGATTGAGCCTCCGAAGCCTCGCGCACGCGTGTGTGTGTGAGTGCGCATGCGCTCGTGGCTGCCAAAAAATTGTGTCCCGTCCCCTCCATGTTTTGATAGCGAGATCCGCTCTTGGGTAAACCTGTAGCAAATTCATCCACACCAAAGAACTGGAACACAGTATCCCAGTAGAAGACTTCACCAGGGACCCTGGAACAAGCTAGTCTTCTGCTTGACCCTGCTGTCAACTCTAGGACGACAGAATATCTGACTTCATATGTTTTCCCTTCTTTACTGTTTCCAGCCCAGGACTCTATTGCAGGGCGGGGAGTGGGAATCAGCCACGAACTAATCAGCCTCGAAGTTCAATCCACCAATGTCCCTGACCTGACTCTGATTGACCTGCCGGGTATCGCCCGAGTCGCTGTTGGTAACCAGCCCCAAGATATCGGAGTCCAGGTAATGGGATCGTATTTCTGTCTGATGGCTTGAATTCACAATTTCTTTGGAAAACATCCCTGGGAGAATTACCCCATTGTTGTTTGTGAAATCTTCTATCCAAAATGTATGCTAAATTTCCATCGCGACACGTCTAATATCTTCAACATTTTTTTTTATTGCCTCTAAGGTATTTTGGAAGTGTCTTGAGGTTATGCAATATTGGACCTCCTCTCTTCCCTATGCATTTTGCACACTCGCTGATCAACTAATCACACTGATTTTTTTTACTCCTAATCAGTTTACTAATATATTAACATTCGTTTTTTATAGTTTTAGAAATACAGAGTGGAAACAGACCCTTCGCCCCACCGTGTCCGCACCGAGCAGTGATCCCCGCACATTAACGTGTATCCTACACACACAAGGAACAACTTACACATAAACCAAGCCAATTAATCTACATATCTGTACGTCTTTGGAGTGTGGGAGGAAATCGAGGATCTGGGAGAAAACCCACATGGTCACTGGGAGAACGTACAAACCCCGTACAAACGCCACCTGTAGTCTGGATCGAGCCCGGGTCTCTGCCGCTGTAAGGCAGCAACTCTTCCGCTGCGCCACCCGTGACGCGTTTTCTAGCTGTTATCATTGGGCAGGAGGTACAAATGGCGCACTACTAAGTTCAGGAAATGTAATTCTCTGAAAATGCAAAATGACAATTGTTTTGTTATCTATTGCATTTGTGCCAGAAGTACTTGTGCCTTTACAATGTGTGGATGTCAACCTCTTCATGGTTCTATAACTGTGTGGTCTGCTTTATTCTAGACTAAGAGACTCATTACATCGTTTATTCTGAAACAAGAGACAATTAACCTTGTCGTCGTGCCTTGTAACGTCGACATAGCAACCACAGAAGCACTGAAAATGGCCCAGGAAGTGGACCCTACTGGAGACAGAACTTTGGGTAATTGCATACCCTTCCTCACTCCACTCCCCCTTCGCCCAGGTACCCAACACATGCACAATGGCCTGGAGTAGGCTTCGTATTTTGAGTAGGCCTCAGCGGCATTTTCCTTGCACTGTGCCCGTTAAGTGCCATGGAATGTCACATAAGGTCATAAGTGATAGATAGAAAATACATGCAGGATTAGGCCATTCGGCCCTTCGAGCCAGCTCCGCCAGTCAATATGATCCCCCTCCTTTGTCAGAGTGAGACCCAGTGCAAATTGGAGGTTCAACACCTCATATTTCGCTTGGGCAGCTTACACCCCAGCGGTATGAATTATGTCTTTTCTATGCAACCATTGCTATCCCTCACTCTCCTTCCCTCCCATTCCCAGTTCTCTGACCAGTCTGCCTGTCCCTCTGATTACATTTTGTCTCTATTTGCTTCGGAACTAGCTAACAATGGTGTATTCTACATTTTACTTGATCTGCCTCTTTTGATCTCTTTCACTTCCTTATCCCTGTAACTCCCTCTCCCCTGACACAGTATGAAAAAGGGTCTTGTGCCGAAATGTCATTCCCTTTCTCCAATAGACAATAGGTGCAGGAGTAGGCCATTCGGCCCTTCGAGCCAGCAATGCCATTCAATGTGATCATGGCTGATCATCCCCAATCAGTACCCCGTTCCTGCCTTCTCCCCATATCCACTATCTTTAAGAGCCCTATCTAGCTCACTCTTGAAAGTATCCAGAGAACCTGCCTCCACCGCCCTCTGAGGCAGAGAATTCCACAGACTCACAACTCTCTGTGAGAAAAACTGTTTCCTCGTCTCCGTTCAAAATGGCTTACCCCTTATTCTTAAACTGTGGCCCCTGGTTCTGGACTCCCCCAACATCGGGAACATGTTTCCTGCCTCTAGCATGTCCAAACCCTTAACAATCTTATATATTTCAATAAGATTTCCTCTCATCCTTCTAAACTCCAGAGTGTACAAGCCCAGCTGCTCCATTCTCTCAGCATATGACTGTCCCACCATCCCGGGAATTAA
Source organism: Malacoraja senta (assembly GCA_038087875.1). Taxonomy (NCBI): domain Eukaryota; kingdom Metazoa; phylum Chordata; class Chondrichthyes; order Rajiformes; family Rajidae; genus Malacoraja; species Malacoraja senta. Next base: position 4,387 of record JAXLNO010004247.1, read on the forward strand.
CCTTGTAAACCTACGCTGCACTCCCTCAATAGCAAGAATGTCCTTCCTCAATATTAGGGGACCAAAACTGCACACAATACTCCAGGTGTGGTCTCACTGGGGCTCTGTGCAACTGCAGAAGGACCTCTTTGCTCCTATATTCGATTCCTCTTGTTATAAAGGCCAACATGCCATTCGCTTTCTTCACTGCCTGCTGTACCTGCATGCTTACTTTCATAGACTGATGAACAAGGACCCCCAGATCCCGTTGTACTTCCCCTTTTCCCAACTTGACGCCATTTAGATAGTAATCTGCCTTCCTGTTTTTGCTACCAAAGTAGATAACCTCACATTTATCAGCATTAAACTTCATCTGGCATGCATCTGCCCACACCCCCAACCTGTCCAAGTCGCCCTGCATTCTCATAGTATCCTCCTCACAGTTCGCACTGCCACCCAGCTTTGTGTCATCTGCAAATTTGCTAATGTTACTTTGAATCCCTTCATCCAAATCATTGATGTATATTTTAAATAGCTGCGGTCCCAGCACCGAGCCTTGCAGTACCCCACTAGTCACTGCTTGCCATTCTGAAAGGGACCCGTTAATCCCTACTCTTTGTTTCCTGTCTGCCAACCACTTCTCTATCCATGTCAGCACTCTACCCCCAATACCATGTGCCCTAATTTTGCCCACTAATTTCCTATGTGCGAACTTATCAAATGCTTTCTGAAAGTCCCAGGTACACTACATCCGCTGGCTCTCACTTGTCCATTTTCCTAGTTACATCCTCAAAAAAGTCGAGAAGATTGGTCAAGTATGATTTCCCCTTCGTAAATCCATGCTGACTCGGACCGATCCTGTTACTGCTATCCAAATGTGCGGCTATTTCATCTTTTCTAATTGACTCCAGCATCTTCCCCACCACCGATGTCAGGCTAACTGGTCTATAATTCCCTGTTTTCTCTCTCCCGCCTTTCTTAAAAAGTGGGATAACAATAGTTACCCTCCAATCCACAGGAACTGATCCTGAGTATAGAACATTGGAAATTTATCACCAATGCATCCACGATTTCTAGAGCCTCTTCCTTAAGTACCCTGGGATGCAGACCATCAGGCCCTGGGGATTTATCAGCCTTCAGTCCCATCAGTCTACCCAACACCATTTCCTGCCTAATGTGGATCTCCTTCATTCCTCCGTTACCCCAGATCCTCTGGCCACTATTATATCAGGAATATTGTTTGCGTCCTCCTTAGTGAAGACAGATCCAAAGTACCTGTTCAACTCATCTGCCATTTCCTTGTTCCCCATAATAAATTCACCTTTTTCGGTCTTCAAGGGTCCAACTTTGGTGTTAACTAATTTTTTCCTCTTCACATACCTAAAGAAGCTTTAACTATCCTGCTTTATATTCTTGGCTAGCTTACCTTCGTACCTCATCTTTTCTCCCCGTATTGTCTTTTTAGTTATCTTCTGTTGTACTTTAAACATTACCCAATCCTCTTGCTTCCCGCTCATCTTTGCTATGTTGCACTTCTTTGTTTTAATTTTTATACTGTCCCTGACGTCCCTTGTCAGCCATGGTCATCCCTTACTCCCCTTGGAATCTTTCTTCCTCCTCGGAATGAACTGATCCTGCACCTTCTGTATTATTCCTAGAAATACCTGCCATTTTTGTTCCACTGTCATCCCTCTCCAATTGTAGATTAAACCTGACTATGTTATGGTCACTACCTCCTAATGGCTCATTAACCTCGAGGTCCTTTATCAAATCCTGTTCATTACATAACACTAAATCCAGAATTGCCTTCTCTCTGGTAGGCTCCAATACAAGCTGTTCTAAGTATCCATCATGAAGGCACTCTACAAAGTCCCTTTCTTGGGGTCCAGTACCAACCTGATTTTCCCAGTCTACCTGCATGTTGAAATCTCCCATAACAACCACAGCATTTCTTTTGCTACATGCCAATTTTAACTCCTGATTCAACTTCCACTCTATGTCCAGGCTACTGTTTGGGGGCCTGTAGATTAGTCCCATTAGGGTCTTTTTACCCTTAATTCCTTAGTTCTATCCATTCTGACTCCACATCTCCTGTTTCAATGTCAACCCTTGCAAGGGACTGAATTTCATTCCTCACCAACAGAGCAACCCCACCCCCTCTGCCCACCTGTCTGTCTTTTTGAGATGCTGCCTGTCCTGCTGAGTTACTCCAGTATTTGTTCTATCTTTGATATAAACTAGCATCTGCAGTTCTCCAACACAACCCTATTTCCTGAACAGTTTTATTGCCCTCAGCTTAGTGTACAACACCCAATGTTTATTTTAACTAAACTAGCTGTGCTGTGGAACCTAAACACCGTGATAAATCTATTTATTGCCTCACTAACATCCTTGGGTACCATACGTTGGCCATTTTTTCCATCATACGTCCCCCGTCTGTAAGCTCTAGGGTTGAACACGTTACAAACTATTCATTTTTTACGATACAGTCTCAGTGTACTTCGGCTATACACTTATACTGTATCTGATACGCTAATCTAAAATGTATCTTTTAAGTTTAGAGATACAGCACCGAGTCCACGCCAACCAGCGATCCCCATGTATTAACATTACCCTACACACACTAGGGACAATTTACATTTATACAAAGCCAATTAACCTACAAATCTGTACATCCTTGGGGTGTGGGAGGATACCGAAGATCTCGGAGAAAACCTACGCGGTCACAGGGAGAACGTACAAACTCCATAATGGCAACATCCGAAAGCGAATGGCATGTTGCCCTTCATAACAAGAGGAGTTGAGCAAAGAGGTCCTTCTGCAGTTGTATAGGGCCCTAGTGAGACCACACCTGGAATATTATGTGCAGTTTTGGTCCCCTAATTTGAGGAAGGACATTCTTGCTATTGAGGGAGTGCAGCGCAGGTTTACATGCTTAAATCTCGGGATGGCGGGACTGTCACATGCTGAGAGAATGGAGCGGCTGGGCTTGTATACTCTGGAGTTTAGAAGGATGAGAGGGAATCTTATTGAAACATATAAGATTACTAAGGGTTTGGACACGCTAGAGGTAGGAAACATGTTCCCGATGTTTGGGGAGTCCAGAAACAGGGACCACAATTTAAGAGTAAGGGATGAGCCATTTAAAACAGGGATGAGGAAACAGTACTTCACACAGAGAGTTGTGTGTCCGTGGAATTCTCTGCCTCAGAGGGCGGTGGAAGCCTGTTCTCTGGATACTTTCAAGAGAGAGCTAGATAGGGCTCTTAAAGATAGTGGAGTCAGGGGGATATGGGGAGAAGGTAGGAAAGCGGTGCCGATTATGGATGATTAGCCCTGATCACATTGAATGGCTGTGCCGGCTCGAAGGGCCGAATGGCCTACTCCTGCACCTATTGTCTATCAAACCCAGATCTTTGGTGCTGTAAGGCAGCAACTCTACCACTGTGCCACCATGCCACCCTATTAAAGTGCTTATGTTGTACTGAACTGTACATAAAAATGAATTTCATTGTACCTCGTTACATGTGAGAAATATAGTTCCATACCATCTTCCTTATAATTTTCAAAATTTCCAGCACCACCACCACCAATCACTGGCAGCAAATTAATTCCATCATCTTTCCCTTTTTACTTTTAAATTTGAAGGTATTTTGACCAAACCTGACCTGGTGGACAAAGGAACAGAGAAGAACATAGTTGACATTGTACAGAACCTGACAGTAGAGCTGGCGAAGGGATACATGATCGTTAAGTGTCGTGGCCAGAATGACATCAATGAAAATATAACACTGGTGGATGCAATCGCCAAGGAAAAGGCATTTTTTGAAGACCACGAACAATTTGGGTAAATGGTGAAGACTTGTTTTCGACAAGTGAAGTGTAGATGGCAGATCGTGTAGATTCATAGATTCATAGAAAATAGGTGCAGGAGTAGGCCATTCAGCCCTTCGAGCCTGCACCGCCATTCAATATGATCATGGCTGATCATCCAACTCAGTATCCCGTACCTGCCTTCTCTCCATACCCCCTGATCCCCTTAGCCACAAGGGCCACATCTAACTCCCTCTTAAATATAGCCAATGAACTGGCCTCAACTACCCTCAGTGGCAGAGAGTTCCAGAGATTCACCACTCTCTGTGTGAAAAAGTTTTTCCTCATCTCGGTCTTAAAGGATTTCCCCCTTATCCTTAAGCTGTGACCCCTTGTCCTGGACTTCCCCAACATCGGGAACAATCTTCCTGCATCTAGCCTGTCCAACCCCATAAGAATTTTGTACGTTTCTATAAGATCCCCTCTCAATCTCCTAAATTCTAGCGAGTATAAGCCAAGTCTATCCAGTCTTTCTTCATATGAAAGTCCTGACATCCCAGGAATCAGTCTGGTGAACCTTCTCTGCACTCCCTCTATGGCAATAATGTCCTTCCTCAGATTTGGAGACCAAAACTGTACGCAATACTCCAGGTGTGGTCTCACCAAGACCCTGTACAACTGCAGTAGAACCTCCCTGCTCCTATACTCAAATCCTCTTGCTATGAAGGCCAACATACCATTCGCTTTCTTCACTGCCTGCTGCACCTGCATGCCTACTTTCAATGACTGGTGTACCATGACACCCAGGTCTCGCTGCATCTCCCCATTTCCTAATCGGCCACCATTTAGATAATAGTCTGCCTTCCCGTTCTTGCCACCAAAGTGGATAACCTCACATTTATCCACATTATACTGCATCTGCCAAACATTTGCCCACTCACCCAGCCTATCCAAGTCACCTTGCAGTCTCCTAGCATCCTCCTCACAGCTAACACTGCCCCCCAGCTTAGTGTCATCCGCAAACTTGGAGATGTTGCTTTCAATTCCCTCGTCCAGATCATTAATATAAATTGTAAATAGCTGGGGTCCCAGCACTGAGCCTTGCGGTACCCCACTAGTCACTGCCTGCCATTGTGAAAAGGACCCATTTACTCCTACTCTTTGCTTCCTGTTTGCCAGCCAGTTCTCTATCCACATCAATACTGAACCCCCAATACCGTGTGATTTAAGTTTGTATCCTAATCTCTTATGTGGTACCTTGTCGAAAGCCTTCTGAAAGTCCAGATACAACACATCCACTGGTTCTCCCCTATCCACTCTACTAGTTACATCCTCGAAAAATTCTATAAGATTCGTCAGACACGATTTACCTTTCGTAAATCCATGCTGACTTTGTCCAATGATTTCACCACTTTCCAAATGTGCTGCTATCCCATCTTTAATAACTGACTCTAGCAGTTTCCCCACTACCGATGTTAGACTAACTGGTCTGTAATTCCCCGTTTTCTCTCTCCCTCCCTTCTTAAAAAGTGGGGTTACGTTTGCTACCCTCCAATCCTCAGGAACTACTCCAGAATCTAAAGAGTTTTGAAAAATTATCACTAATGCATCCACTATTTCTGGAGCTACTTCCTTAAGTACTCTGGGATGCAGCCTATCTGGCCCTGGTGATTTATCGGCCTTTAATCCATTCAATTTACCCAACACCACTTCCCGACTAACCTGGATTTCACTCAGTTCCTCCATCTTCTTTGACCCGCGGCCCCCTGCTATTTCCGGCAGATTATTTATGTCTTCCTTAGTGAAGACGGAACCAAAGTAGTTATTCAATTGGTCCGCCATATCCTTGTTCCCCATGATCAATTCACCTGTTTCTGACTGCAAGGGACCTACATTTGTTTTAACTAATCTCTTTCTCTTCACATATCTATAAAAACTTTTGCAGTCAGTTTTTATGTTCCCTGCCAGTTTCCTTTCATAATCTATTTTCCCTTTCCTAATTAAGCCCTTTGTCCTCCTCTGCTGGTCTCTGAATTTCTCCCAGTCCTCTGGTATGCTGCTTTTTCTGGCTAATTTGTACGCATCATCTTTTGCTTTGATACTATCCCTGATTTCCCTTGTTATCCACGGATGCACTACCTTCCCTGATTTATTCTTTAGCCAAACTGGGATGAACAATTTTTGTAGTTCATCCATGCAGTCTTTAAATGCCTTCCATTGCATATCCACCGTCAACCCTTTTAGAACTAATTGCCAGTCAATCTTGGCCAATTCACGTCTCATACCCTCAAAGTTACCTTTCTTTAAGTTCAGAACCGTTGTTTCTGAATTAACAATGTCACGTTGTTTCTGAATTAACAATGTAAATGGTAGACACCTAACATGCTTAGCACTTCCCAGTTGCATGTGCAAACGGCCTTCATATCAAGCTTGCACGAAATAGTCACCATGCAGTCCCAGGACAACATGCACCATTGAGTCAAATTTCACATTGTTTAGTTAAGAGATATAGCGAGGAAAAAGGCCCTTCGGCCCACTGTGTCTGCACTGACCAGCGATCCCTGCATGTTAACGCTGTCCAACACACACTAGGGACAATCTTTGGAGTGTGGGAGGAAACCAATGAAGGTCATGGGGAGAATATACAAACCTGGGTCTCATAAGGTCATAAATGATAGGAGCAGAATTTGGGCCATTCGGCGCATCAAGTCTACTCCATCATTCAATCATGGCTGATCTATCTCTTTCTCCTAACCCGATTCTCCTGCTTTTTCCCCATAATCCCTGACACCCGGCGGGTCTCTGGCGCTGCAAGGCAGCAACTCTATCGCTGCGCGACAGTGCCGCCCTTGGAAGTTCGCATTGTATCAACCATTTTTTTCACACTTTTAATAACTAGACCACTTTTGGACGACGGAAAGGCAGGCATCTCAAATTTGGCTGTTCGGCTTACAAAGGAACTTGTCAACCACATTATTGTAAGTTTTACTTTATAAAAACAACCTCCATTTTCTTTGACGTCGGGTTTGTAGAGATCAGCTGCATTTTAAAGTAATTTAGCAATGTTCGTCTTGAGGGCTGCCGGTAACTTTGGGGATATATAGAATCGGTTTTATTTAACTTCAACGCTCTTGTGAAATTCTCCGAGATAAACTGCAGTCACATTTTTGGTGTTGTGACCTGGAACCCTGAAATCCCGACCTCAGGTGCTGTCTGAATGGAGTTAACATCTTCTCCCTGTGACCACGTGGGATTCCTCCGGCTGCTCCAGTTTCCTCCCACATCCCAAAGATGAGCACGTTTATAGGTTAATCGGTCTCAGGAAATTGCCCCCAGTGTGTGGGGAGTGGATGAGAAAGTGAGATAATGTGGAAGTAGTGTGGACGGGTGGTCGATGGTTGGCGTAGACTCGGTGGGCCAAAGGGCCTGTTGCCGTGCTGTATCTCTAAACTCAACTAAACATAGTTCCTTGGTCAGCACTGAGATATTGTTGCAGTCCAATGATGCCATCTTTCAAATGAGATCTTAAAACAAGTGAACAGGTTCACAGGTGAGTTACAATAAGTATTACTCTCCAAAGTTTAGTTTCATTTAGTGATACAGCACGGAAACCGGCCCCTTGGCCCACTGAGTCCGCACCAACCAGCGATCTCCCCAAATTAACACTCATACACACACACACTGGGGAAATTTTACATTTATACTAAGCCAATTAACCTACAAACCTTTACGTCTTTGGAGTGTGGGAGGAAACTGAAGATCTCAGAGAAAAACCCAGGCAGATCACAGGGAGAAAGTACAAACTCCGTACAGACAGCACCCACGGTCCAGATCGACCCCGGGTCCCTGGAGGAACTCTACCACTGTGCCACTGTGCCGCCCTACGCTCTGGACCGCATTTAGCCCTCAGTTCCAATAGATTGCTGACGTGCGATAATGGTTGTATTGTTTCTTCTGAATTTTTGTTTTGTTTTGAATCTTTGTTCAAAAGTACTGCATTGACTTTTAAAACTTTCTGGGTTTGTTCTTGACCGTGGAAGGCTCTGTAATAGGTACGTAGGTACTTGGGATGGTGGAATAAGCTGGGAAATAAACTCCAGAGGTGATCACTAGAATAGGCAGACTCTCAAAATAGTGACCCTCGCTTAATCTGTCTTTTCAAGAAATCGTTGCCTCAGTTGCGAAATGAAATAGAAACCAAGCTGAACCAGTCGCTGCAATCCCTCAACAGGTACGGCATCGCAGCCCCCACTTCTTACTCCGAGCAAATAACATTCTTAATCGAGGTAAGGCCCTCTCTGTTTCATGGCTGTGTTTAGTCTGCTTTGTTCCACAGCAACATACAGGGGGTAAGCGAGGCTGGAACCGTGTACAGCCTGCCATTTCATTCCCCTGCGTCGAAGGGCAGGCTAACTGCCAAAAGTTACATTTCAGGTCTAATTTCAAACCTGAGGAGTCACTGGAATGAACTGAATTCAAAGTGGGTTTCTTTGAGATTTCCCCCCAACTCCCCTCCCTCTGCCTTCTAAACTCCAGCGAGTACAGGGCCACAGCCTTCAAACGCTAACATTTGGTCACACAAGTTCAACGTTCTGCCCCTGCATGTGGTCCAAGCTGTTATTGATGGTGTCATCGGCTCTGAAAATGTAGCCCTGTGCCTTCCCATCTTGATCTCTCTCTGATTCCGGGAGTGGAAATACTGACCACCACCTCTTGACGTGGCCTCCACAGCCTTCTGTGGGAAAGAATTAGACAGATTCACCACCCTCTGACTGAAGCCGTTTCTTCTCATCTCTTTCCTAAAAGAATGTCCTTTAATTCTGAGGTTAATACCTCTGGTCTTGGACTCTCCCACCAGTGGAAGCATCCTCTCCACATCCACTATCCAAGCACTTCACTATTCGGTAAGTTTCAATGAGGTCCATCTCATTCTTCTTAATTCCAGCAAGTACAAGCCCAGTGCCTGGAAAACATGGATAGGTGATGTTTTGGATGAGAACCCAAGGGGAGACCCAAAGTACTAAATAACTCACGGGTCGGACATCATCCCTGGAGAATGTGGATAAATGATGTTCTGGGTTGAGACCCTAGGGTCCCAACCCAAAGCGTCACCTGTCCACGTTCTCCACAGATGCTGCCTGACCCGCTGAGTTACTCCAGCACTTTGTGTCTTTCCTTGGTAAAACAGCATCTTGTTTCTGCAAAAGGTGACTGTTTTTATTGGTTAATGTTTTTCTACATGCTTGTGCTGGTAACTTCACAAAACTTGTGATTTAATTGCCAGAAAATCAACAACTTCTGCAGCCACATAAAAAATCTGACCATGGGGGAGGAACCTCAGGACATGGTAGATGGCGAGAGGTACATCACCGTAGTACGAAATGAGTTTTGTGATTGGAACACATTCCTGAACGAACGTGTATCAAAATGTGAGCATAAATATATATTGATTGACTGATGCTTTATTGTCACATGTACTTGGCACAGTGAGATTCTTCGTTTACATACGGTGGAAGTATGCAAGAGTCGCCACGTAAAGAGGGCGCCAACAATGTTGCAGAAGTATTCAATATGTCCCTCTTCCTTCTCCCCCCTTCCCCCCACCCAGTCCCTCTGTTCTCAGCGGCTCCCACCCACGCTGGGTCCCTCTTTGTTCTTGGCGGCCCCCCATGCTGGGTCCCTTTTGGTTCGCATCCTCCACCGACTGCTGGCACTCATGCGGGCAATGGCTTTCCAACGGACCCTCATTCTCCAATGGCCCCTCTCGCTCTCCAACGGCCCCTCTCACTCGTCAACGTCACTCCCCGATCTGCTGCCGGTTGGGCCTGGTCCTGGTTGGCTCCACGCCCTGGCGTCACGGCCCATTCCAGCGATTATGTACTAATATATTGTAATATATAATAGTAAGATTAAACGAGAACTTACCAGTTTGAAGTTTGATCTTTATTTTATGAGGAGTTACGTTGAGGGACTACGTGACGTGGAGAAGAACCTGTCCAGACCGCACACGCGTCAATCATCAAATCAGCAGAGTGAAATCACAGACAACAATTACTGAAGTATGATAGTAAGATACGTAAAGACTAGAACTACCAGCTTGATCTTTATGAGGGTGGGAGCGGAGGGCACGTAGTCCCTCAACGTAACTCCTCATAAAATAAAGATCAAACTTCAAACTGGTAAGTTCTCATTTAATCTTACTATTTTACTTCGGAGTCACGTGAGTGACTACGTGAAGATTTCAAAGCTCTGTGATTTCACGCCGTAGATTCAAATCCATGCGCTCACTGCATTGATTGACTCTAAATAAGTAAAACAATCAACAATGCACAACCACAACATGGATGCAACCAGTTAATGGTTAATTTATCACCATAATAGTAACCCCTTTATCACAAGAGGAATATTTAATACTAAATCCAAAATAGCACCATCAAATAACCACAGGTATTACAATCTACTTATGGTAATACTTGTGAAATTCTTTCACTTATGCCTGCAGCCGCGAGGATATGTTCTATTAGAACATCCAATTCCTTTGCCGTCAATGTTGATGGTGCCCTGGTGAAATAAGATTTAAATTTGTCAGTATCAATACCTGCATCAAGCAACACCTGCTTCAGCCATTTTTAAAGTAGTCTGAACCGACACTTTCTTGTGCAGCTATTTATGGCTAATAAAATACTGATACTGAACCTCTTTAAGGTTCTGGTGGCTTCAATCTAACATTGTAAATGTGATACCACACATAGACGTGGATCCGTAGGATATGCTGAAAACCCCAACTTACATCCTGTGATTCCAGGTCTACTCTGTTTAAGCAATTCATAGACATAGAACACAATAGTATCTGTTGCTCTTTCCATCATGTCTATTCGTACTTTCTGCAATGTTTGCACTCTCTGTGCTAAACTACCTTGTGCTAAACTGAGCTTGACTACCTTAATGGTAATTCAAGCCAAGGACAACACTGTAATAGGAGTCCATTAACAAAAAAAAAACAACATAACATATCTCTTACATTCCAGATTATTGTATACCTGTGTCTAAGAGGTTTAGAATTGAAAATTCTTTTCATAAATCTGCAGACCAAAGGGTGTAACCCTACAACATTTTATTCTGATTCCTCCATAGATATGCAGTAAAGGCAATCCTTGCAGTATTCATAGCACTATAGCTTAACTGCTAATAAAATAATGAGTTTACAGAACTCTAACACTACTGATATGTCTATAGTGTGATATGTAATTCTGCTTAAGCAAAACATATCCCATTTCCTTATGTAAGAAATGTACTACTTCTGGGTAATATCCCTCCAGGTTGCAATAATATCCACAGTACAATCTGATAGTCCTCTTCCGATATATGGCACTCCTTAGAATCTGTAAATCAGCAACCCAATACGATTATGTAAAGGATGTGAATCATCAGTTATAGAGTGCACAAACAGATTAATTCTGTTTGGGAAATCATAAGAGGCTTTGTGATCATTTTTAACACCTGAGGGTATCATGGTTTTGTAGATCCAATCTGGTACCACCAATACTCCCAAAGTTCTGTTTGCTCTTCTGTATATACTGTTAAATGAGACAAAATGGAGAAAATGTATACAAACATTCTACCCCAATGCAGCGAGAAACATCCATCGCTACTGCCCCAGTATCACGTTCCATGACATATATTTAGGTAATTGGTGGTTAAGTCTGGATACAAACAAGTCATCAATTGTGCAACAATATTATTAAATTTGTCATGATCCAACATCCATTCTGTATTATCATTGATTTACATGACCTTGAGTCTTCAACTATATTGAATCTACCTCGTAGGTAGATTGCCAACCAAATATTTCTGGTAAACACCAGATCCAGATCACATTAGCCAGTCTATTACAAGATACTGACTCATACCACTCGAATGATTAACATACGTTCTATTTTGTAGTGTCAATCTATACCTAAACATGCAAACTTTACATATTAGAGCAATAAGCTTTAGGCCATAAATGTTCCTAAAACTTTCATTAATGATCCCTTGTTATTGGATCAAAGGTACTTTCTCCACATTCCATGTACCTCCACAGCTGGAAATACTTATAAGTATGACCTCAACTTAGAGCACTACAATTAGTGTGTAGCATTAGTGTTCAACCCGAATCACTCTGGAGGCATTTGAGACACTCCTGATTCATTATAATATTCCAGTAATAACTGCAACTGGCAAATTCATGGCCTGGCAAATTGCCCTAAATTGTATTACCATTCCTCTATCCATGCTTACTGTAAATGCTGATAATGCAGCAATCTAAATTCTACAGCTGAAAATAAGCAATAGTTTGCAAAGTAGGCTTGCTTCCTGCCTAATTGAGGTGAGGGTTGGTGCTCTATAATGAGCTTTATACAACTTCCAATTAAATGCAGCCTTAATCCGTAAGCGGAATCACAAACATGTGTTCTCATTTAATAATGGAACCCAAATAATCAATAACTGTGTTTGGTAATTGTTTAGATTTATCTGGATGGTTAATAAATCTCCAAAGTGAGCTTGATTCTTAACACTCATGGTTCTGTTGTAGTCCGAATGTTCCCTACAATCAGAATATAGAAATAGGTCATTACCAAATGACCCTGAGTTCTTAGTAATGCTAAGATTAGATCCAACAACCTGGCAAATAGTCTCAGGGTTGAGACTAAACCTTAAATCCAGATAAAATTAAAATATCTATTATTATTTACCATATACAGTCACACAGTAAAATGCATTTTCTTGAAATTGGCTGCATAACATTGACAAATGTTACCAACTGTATATTATACTGTACAAAAAAGGGTTAAAACTTGTCAGATCTAGAATAATTCTACACCCACCATCTCATAACATACTTGGCATCAATTGATGGTAATGGTGAACTGACTTCTTCATCCCTTTTTCACAATATTTCATGTTTTGTCTGAATCTACATATTCTCTTATTTTGAGAAATATGTGTCCGGTTTAAAATACCTTAGTAAGAAAAACCAAATATGGGTGGAATTATATTCTAAACCCCACAATACTGTACAGTATAAATATCAAATTACCATATTTTAGCAAGAATTGTAATCTTTCCCAACTTGTAAGTGTAAAACATTTAATATGTTTCTTACAGAACCAGACCTCCTACCTCAGGGTTTGCCTATGGCAATTGTTATCCCCTGATCTTAGTGGAATATTGTAACCTCCACATATTGAATTGAATTAGACTTTATTAATCCCCTTATTCAGGGGAAATTCAGATGTCCTTGCAGCACACCAATAATAATACAACATAGCATTCAAAAAGAAGTTCAACACCAAAAACACAAAAACATCCCCCCACAGTGGGGACCACTGTGGGGGAAGGCACAAAGTCCAGTCCCCATCCTCATGTCCACCCAGAGTCGGGCCTATTGAGGCCTCCACAATAGGCCTCATATCTCAGGAGGAGTGCGCCTACAACGCACATATAGGAAAGACCAATTTGATCCTTCACTATCCCCAGTCACCACATATTGGTAGGGAAAACTGCCTTAATTTGATCTGTCAATCACACCGGATCATTCTTTTTTGTTGTTGTTGTTTTTTTTTGGCTAGACCTTTCTAAACAGATTATTAGTCAATTTAAATATTAGATGATGTACAGAGCCTCCAAACTTAGGGTATATATTAGGTCTTATAGCACTTTTACACATACAGTTATTTCAAAGTGCGCACTACACATGAGTGCTAATTCAACCTTGTTGTGATATAGACACATGCTCTCCATCCAACCTTTGGTCAAAAAGCCATAATGCCTGACCAGTAATTTCAATACCCTCTCCCCCGCTGAGACTTGCTTATAATGCTCAATACTGCGGGTTTCATATTTGTAGACACCTCATACCTGGTTAGAACCTGGAGCTGCTGGGAGAGTAAGTATTTTATTTACATAGTTAATTTATCTCCCAATGGTTCCCCTCATATTTTTGGAACCACAACTTTGATATATTGTGCCAATTCTGGTCCTTTGGGCTCTGTTATTTGGCGCTAGTCCTCAAATGATTCGTTTACTGAATCTTTGTATGAAATAATCCTCCTCATGGAGGGGCAAATTTACATCCTGCTTCAGGTGTTTCTAGCGCTGGCACTCCCATAGGCCTACGCATAGTAAACCTTTCCAGGTGCTCGCTGCGCGGGCTCTCCTGTAGGCCCATGCATAGGCAGCCCTCTTTCAGGTGCTGCTGGCGCTGGCTCATCTGTAGGCCAACGCTTAACTTCCAGATATAGTTGGCGCAGGCTCTCCTGTAGACCAACGCATAAACAATTCCTTTAACCAGGCATTGCTCACACTGGCTCACCTGTAGGCCAGCGCTGAACCGGATTTTCCCAAATACACCCTACGCAGGCTCTCCCTTAGGCCAACGTTGAGCCGGACCTTCTAAAGCACTCCATGCGCTGGCTCTCCTATAGACCAACACTAAACCTGGACCTCCACCAGACACTCCCTGTGCTGGCCCTGTAGGAACATGCTAAACCGGACCTTCCCCAGGCATTTAATGCGCTGCCTCGCAACGCGGTTCTAAATATAATAAACTGGTTACCTGAATCGGGGATCCTCCGTTCTGACTTTCCAGTCTACTGGTCTCTATTTCTTATGCGCTCTAATGGCGCTACATGGTAAATATCTTTAGCTGTTTTTTAAAATGTAAAAAGGGCGCCCGCTACTCACAGACCCGCGGTCTTACTTGAGTTCTCTGCGGTACACCTCTAAAACCTTTCTTCATTTTGACTTGTGTTTTCCCCACTACAAGTCTTCTGAAGAAATCGACCTGAAAAACGTAAGTAAACACTTACCTTCAGGTTTTTTACTTACCGGTTTGGAGGAGCTCTGCTCACTCCAAACACATCGGCACTACGCTATGCGTCTGACGATATGACGCGTGTGCGGTCTGGACGGGTTCTTCTCCACGTCACGTAGTTACTCACGTGACTCCGAAGTAAAATTTACACCAGATTATGCAAGAACCTTTTTTTTAAATGACTGCAAAAAAAAAAATGCAAAATGCAATTATGAAAAAAAAACAAGTCCATGATAGTGCAAGCTCTGTGATGTTCTGTTGTCAAGGTAGGATTAGAGTACTGGTGGGGAGCCTGATAGTTACAAAAATGTAGCTGTTCCTGAACCTAGTAGTGCGCCATTTAGACAATAGGTGTAGGAGTAGACCATTCGGCCCTTCGAGCCAGCACTGCCATTCACCGTGATCATGCCTGATCATCCATACTCAATACCCCGTTCCTGCCTTTTCACCATATCCCTGACTCTGCTATCTTTAAGAGCTCTATCCAACTCTCTCTTGAAAGCAGAGAGAATTGGCCTCCACTGCATTCTGTGGCAGAGAATTCCACAGATTCACAACCCTCAGTGTGAAAAAGCTTTTCCTCATAATCGTTCCAAATGGCTTACCCCTTATTCTTAAACTCTGGCCCGTAGTTCTGGACTTCCCCAACATCGGGAAGATATTTCCTGCGCCTAGAGTGTCCAAACCCTTAATAATCTTATATGTTTCAATAAGATTCCCTCTCACCCCAAATTCCAGAGTATACAAGCCCAGCCGCTCAATTCTATCAACAAATGACAGTCCGGCCATCCCGGGAATTATCCTCGTGAACCTACGCTACATTCCTTCTATAGCAAGAATATCCTTCCTCAAATTTGGAGACCAAAACTGCACACAATACTCCAGGTGTGGTATCACTAGGGCCCTGTACAACTGCACAAGGACCTCTTTGCTCCCATACTCAACTCCTCGTGTTATGAAGGCCAACATGCCATTCACTTTCTTCAATGCCTGCTGTACCTGCATGCTTAATTTCAGTGACTGATGAACAAGGAGCCCTAGATCCTGCAGTACTTCCCCTTTTCCCAACTTGACACCAATTAGATAGTAATCTTCCTTCCTGTTTTTGCTACCAAAGTGGATAACCTCACATTTATCCACATTAAACTGCATCTGCCCACTCAACCAACCTGTCCAAGTCACCCTGCATCCTCATATCCTCCTCCTCACAGTTCACGCTGCCACCCAGCTTTGTGTCATCTGCAAATTTGCTAATGTTATTCTTATCTAAATCATTAATGTATATTGTAAAAAGCTGCGGTCCCAGCACAGAGCCTTGAGGTACCCCACTAGTCACTGCCGGCCATTCTGACAGGGACCCGTTAATCCCTACGCTTTGGTTCCTGTCTGCCAACCAATTTTCTATCCATGTCAGTACCCTACCCCCATTACCATGTGCTCTAATTTTGCCCACTAATCTCCTATGATAAGGTATCAAATGCTTTCTGAATGTCCAGGTACACTGCATCTACTGGCTCTCCCTTGTCCATTTTCCTAGTTACATCCTCAAAATATTCCAGAAGATTAGTCAAGCATGATTTCCCCTTCGTAAATCCATGCTGACTTGGACCGATCCTGTTATTGTTATCCAAATGTGCCGCTATTTCATCTTTTATGATTGACTCCAGCATCTTCCCCACCACCGATGTCAGGCTAACTGGTTTATAATTCCCTGTTTTCTCTCTCCTGCCTTTCTTAAAAAGTGGGATAACATTAGCTACCCTCCAATCCACAGGAACTGTTCCTGAATCTATTGAACATTGGAAAATTATCACCAATGCGTGTACGATTTCGAGAGCCACTTCGTTAAGTACCCTGTGATGCAGACCATCAGGCCCTGGGGATTTATTAGCCTTCAGTCCCATCTGTCAACCCAACACCATTTTCTGCCCAATGTGAATTTCCTTCAGTTCCTCCGTCTCCCTCGATCCTCTGGCCACTAGTACATCAGGGAGATTGTTTGTGTCTTCCTTCATGAAGATGGATCCAAAGTACCTGTTCAACTCGTCTGCCATTTCCTTGTTCCCCAGAATAAGTTCACCTGTTTCAGTATTGAAGGGTCCAACTTGGTCTTAACTAATTTTTTCCTCTTCATATACCTAAAGAAGCTTTTACTATCCTCCTTTATATTCTTAGCAAGCTTACCTTCGTACCTCATCTTTTCTCCCTGCATTGCCTTTTTAGTTATCTTCTGTTGCTCTTTAAAAGTGTTCCAATACTCTGGCTTCCCGCTCATCTTTGCTATGTTATACTTCTCTTATTTTATACTGTTCCTGATTTCCCTTGTCACGGTTGCCCCTTACGCCCTTTGTCACGGTTGCCCCTTACGCCCCTTGGAATCTTTCTTCCTCTTTGGAAGGAACTGATCCTGCACCTTCTGTATTATTTCCAGAAATATCTGCCTTTGTCATCCCTGCCAGGGTATCTTTCCATTCAATTTTGGCCAGCTCCTCCCTCATGGCTCCCCTTTGTTCAACTGTAATACTGATACCTCTGATTTTTCCATTTCACTCTCAAATTGTCAATTAAAACATCATATCACCATAGTCACTACCTCCAAATGGCTCCTTTACCTCGAGTTCCCTTATCAAATCCTGTTCATTACACAACACAAATTGCCTTCTCCCTGGTAGGCTCCAGTACAAGCTGCACTTAAGGGGTCCAGTACCAACCTGATTTTCCTAGTCTACCTGCATGTTGAAATCTCTCATAACAACCGTAATATTACCTTTAAGACATGCCAATTTTAACTCTTGGTTCATCTTGCACCCTATATCCAGGCTACTGTTTGGGGGCCAGTAGATAACTTCCATTAGGGTCTTTTTACCCTTACAATTCCTCAGTTCTATCCATACTGACTCTATATCTCCTGATTCTATGTCACCCTTCGCAAGGGATTGCATTTCATTCCTCACCAACAGAGCTACCCCATCCCCTCTGCCCACCTGTCTGTCTTTTCAATAGTACGTATACCCTTGATTATTCAGTTCACAGCCCAGGTCCTCTTGCAGCCAATATCTCGGTAATTCCCACAACGTCATTCTTGCCCATTTCTAACTGAGCCTCAAGCTTTATTTCTTATATTTCACACATTCATATACAACACTTTAACTTCAGTGTTTAAGAAGGAACTGCAGATGCTGGAAAATCGAAGGTACACAAAAATGCTGGAGAAACTCAGCGGGTGCAGCAGCATCTATGGAACGAAGGAAATAGGCAACGTTTCGGGCCGAAACCCTTCTTCAGACTGATGGGGGGGTGGGGAGAAGAAAGGAAAAAGGTGGAGGAGGAGCCCGAGGGCTGAGGGATGGGAGGAGACAGCCCGAGGGCTGAGGAAGGGGAGGAGACAGCATGGGCTAACAAAATTGGGAGAATTCAATGTTCATGCCCCCAGGATGCAGACTCCCCAAGCGGAATATGAGGTGCTGTTCCTCCAATTTCCTGTGTTGATCGCTCTGGCCGTGGAGGAGACCCAGGACAGAGAGGTCGGATGCGGAATGGGAGGGGAGGTAGAAGTGCTGAGCCACCGGGAGGTCAGGTTGGTTATTCCGGACCGAGCGGAGGTGTTCGGCGAAACGATCGCCAAGCTTCCGCTTGGTCTCACCGATGTAGATCAGCTGACATTTAGAGAAGCGGATGCAATAGATGAGGTTGGAGGAGATGCAGGTGAACCTCTGTCGCACCTGGAACGACTGCTTGGGTCCTTGAATGGAGTCGGGGGAGGTGAAGGGACAAGTGTTGCATCTCTTGCGGTTGCAAGGGAAAGTGCCCGGGGAGGGGGTGGTACGGGAGGGAAGGGAAGAATTGACAAGGAAGTTGCGGAGGGAGCGGTCTTTGCGGAAGGCAGACATGGGAAATCATCGTTGAAAATATTAGTGACGCAGTGGTGTTGGTATCCAACGGGAACTGTCATGGACGCACCACACATCTCTGACGTCCAGTTTCTACGGACTTCCGCCGCTGGAAGTATAGAATTTTGGTGTGTGTGCTTTATCATCATTCATTACAATGCTATGTACGATAATGATCACAACTTCCACTGGATGGCCGTTGGCTCGCTAGAAGCTCATTCTCCCTTTGACAGGTCATGTTGGGAGTCCACAGCCCCCTCCTCATCTAGCAAACCAGGTGGGGAAACAGTTTAGTCACCGACTACCCGGACCATGGAGCAGGTAGCACGGGATTACATGGTACCCGTGGCGAGGGGAACTCCCCATGACCTGACATCCGTCAGGGTATTAAGCATAGAATTTGGGATATTATGTTGCAGTAGTATGATGTATGGGTGAGAGTGAAGTTGTAGTATTGTATTCAGTCTTGGTCACCTTACTGTGGGAAGGATTTTGTTAAGATGGAAAGAGTGCAGAGAGTGCCTGGCTATGATATTGCCATCAAATGCATGATTGGAAAAGAATAGATATTAAGTTTTACTTTTTTTTTGTACTGTCAGTCCAAAATCACATGGAACATATAGTTCCCCAATATGAAAGGACATACCGTGGAAGAGAGCTGCCGGGGTTTGTCAACTACAATACCTTTGAATCCTTCATTAAGAAAGAAGTCTCTGCATTGAAAGATCCAGCAATTACAAAACTGAAGACAATCACAGGTATGTGACTGCTATGCGTAAGGTGTACTTCTTTGAATTGCAAGAACTCTGGGCACACAAGCAGGAACATGCATCAAAGGTAAATGGATACTTCAGGCTAAAGCCTGTAACAAGGAACACACTGCAATTCATTACCCTATCCACACCAAAAAGCCTAAATGATTGTCTGGTTAAACTAAAGATAGACACAAAATGTTGGAGTAACTTAGCAGGACAGGCAGCATCTCTGGATAGAAGGAATGGATAGGGCAGGTTTGGAGGGATATGGACCAAGAGCAGGCAGGTGGGACTGGTATAGCTGGCACACGTTGACTGGTGTGGGCAAGTTGGGCCGAATGGCCTGTTTCCACACTCTATCACTCTATGAATGGGTGACATTTCAGGTCGTTAAACTATCCTTGCAGGAAACATTCAACAACAACAATCAACAATCAGTTTTATTCGTCACATTGCACATAAAGTGCAAGTGAAATGAAAATGAAACTGATTTATGGCAGCAGAGTTCCGTGTTATTCAGTCATTAAAAAGACAATGCATGATTACAATCAAGCCATCCACAGTGTGCAGATAGAAGATAAAGGGTATAACGATGAGTGCAAGGTAAAGTCCAGTAAAGTACGACTAAAGATATATTTACCGTCTGCATCAGGGATAGATGGGAGCACAGGACCACGCTAGTTGGTGGGAGGAAGGATCGATAGCTTGATAACAGCTGGGAATAAACTGCCCCTGAATCTGGAGGTGTGCGTTTTCAAACTTCAGTACATCTTGTTCGATGGCAAAGGGGAGACGAGGGAGTGACTGGGGTTGGATACTTTGTAGCTTGTGTAAAAAAGAACTGCAGATGCTGGATTAAACCGAAGATAGAATTTGTTCTCACCCCTCCCTCCCCCTCCCTCACGGCGGTTCCCCACATTGTCTTATCTTGGTTCTCAGTTGCATGTGTGATATCGTCTTTTTACTATTGCAGAAATCACAAGGGATATTATTATGGTCATTGCCGAGCAACATTTCAGTGCCTTTAGTAACCTGTCCAAAGCTGCCAAGGTACAGTACACAAACCTTCTGCTTTCGGTAATGTAGTTTCAGCGTTTAGGTTTAATATTGTCATGTGAAAGGTGTAACCTTTGTCTTGCAAGATATACAAACATCTTTTTTTTAAATAATTTTATTTTATTAGAAGTAAGTACAGTCATATGGCACCAAAGTGCCTAATATATATTGACATAATACATTTTATGTACAGCTTCTTATTTTTTTTATTATAATGAAGAAGAAAAAAAAGAGAATAGATAATAAAAGATAGAAAAACGTGTGATATATAGTGTGTGAGAAAGAAAAAAGGGTGAAAGAAGAAAAGTGAAGAAAAGAAGATAGAAAGAAAAAGAGTAGAAAGTAAAAGAGATTAAGGAGATCATTATTTATAATCTTGACCATCCCTCACCCATTCCTGGAACAGTTAGCTTCTACAATTGTGTTGCACCATATGCTTCCAAAAAGACGACAAATGGAGACCAACTCGTTAAGAATTGGTCTGATTTATCTATTAGGAGGAATCGCATTTCCTCAAGATGTGTGGTGTCCAACATGTTTGAAATCCACATTTTAAGCGTTGGTATTGATGTATTTTTTCAAAATTTAAGTATTAGTTTTTTTGCCATTATTAAATCATAATTTAAAAATAAATTTTGAGATGAGTTCAATTTATTCCCGTCTTCCGTTACTCCAAATATAATCATTTCAGTATTAGGTTCCATTTTTATCTTGAATAATTTTGTAAATATTTCAAAAATATCACTCCAAAATTTATAAAGTTTTATGCAGGCAACAAAAGAGTGTGTTATAGTTGCGTTTTGGGATAAACATTTATCACAAATGGGGGACATATTTGGATAGAATTTATTCAATCTAGTTTTTGAATAATATAATCTATGTAAAATTTTAAATTGATCTTGCATTAATCGAACATTTGTGTATATATATCAAATACTTTTCCCATGTTTCCTTTGTAATTTTTATCATTAATTCTCATTCCCACTCTTCTCTAAGTACTTCTGTCGATGGTAGTTCTATTTAAAATACTATTATATAAATATGATATTAAGTTCTGTGAGAGCCTTAATATTCATTGCTTCTTCCAGTGGATCAAAAGTTATGTTTTGATATCTTTGTATGTATTTCTTCATGAAATCGCAAATCTGAAGTTATTTAAAATATTGGTTATTTTTCAGTTTAAATTTTAATTGTAATTGTTGGAATGTTAGTAAAGATTCCGTTGTGTGATGTCACAATGCCCGATGCTAACATATGTCCAATCGGAATGGATTCATTTACATATGCCTTTGCAGCAGCCACAGCCCCAGCCCCATCCCCCCCACCCCCACAGCCTGAGTCGAAGGGCGTCGTCACGTGTGTGGGGGTGATAGCGAATGGGGAAATTTCAAAATGTAAAAAAAACAGCTCTCAGCAATAGAATGTTAATGAAGGTTCCGTTTTGTGATGTCACAATGCCCCATGCTCACATATGACAAATCGGAATGGACCCGTTTACATATGCCTTTGCAGCAGCCACAGCCCCAGCCCCATCCCCCCCACCCCCACAGCCTGAGTCGAAGGGCGTCATCACGTGTGTGGCAATAGAGAAAGAGGATTGGGGGTGATAGGGAATGGGAAACAGATGGACTGTCCCTACCCCTCCTACTTCAACTCTCCCTCCCCACTCTTCCCCCTCTCTCCTCTCCCCCTCCATGCCCTCCCACCCCCTCTCTTCCCCCTCAACCACCCCTCTTCACCCCCATCTCCCCCCACCCCTTTCCCCTCTCTCTTGCACCACTCCCCGCTACCCCTCTGCCCCTCACTCCCCACTCTTCCCCTCTCCCTCCCCACCTCTCTCCCTCCACCCTCCCTCTCTCCCTCTCTTCCCCCTACTCCTCTCCCCTTCCCCTCGTCCCCTCCCCCCCTCTCCCCCTTCCTGCCCTCCCCGCTCTCCTCCCACTCCCCACTCTCCTCTCCCCTTCCACTAACTCAGCGGGTGCAGCAGCATCTTTGGATCGAAGGAAATAGGCAATGTTTCATAACAAAACACGTCTAAAGATGGGTTTCGGCCACAAACATTGCCTATTTCCTTTGCTCCATAGATGCTGCTGCACCCGCTGAGTTTCACCAGCTTTTATTGGTGTACCAGTCTCTCTGTCTCTCCCCTCTCTCTCTCTGCCCTTCTCTCTTCACAGCCCGCAGCTCAACTCATGAACACCCGCTCAAACACCCCCACTTCACCTATCCCCCACATCCTCTCCTTCCTCTCTCCACACCCTCCTCTCTCTCTCCCCCTTCCTCTCCCCCCTTCCTCTCTCCCCTTCCTCTCCACCCTCCTCCCCCTCTTCAATTTTTTTTAATTCTAACATTAAATTTTCTCTCTGCCCCCCCCCCTTTAGACGCACCTGAGAGGTGAGGGCTATTCGTCAGTGGATATGGTGGAGATGGGATAAAAGAAGCAAATTAAAAAATTAAGATAATATCAAGGGTTGTGATGAGTGTGTGTGTTTGTGGGTGCCAGATTCCCACCCCGCAACCGTGCTGTGGAGGAAAGGGGGTGGTTAGTGTGACGCCACAGCACCCCCCCCCCCACCCGCAAACGCACGTTCGGTGTCCAGACCCAACGGGTCTGCACTTGGTCTAGTCTATTATATAAAACTCTGTGGCTGTCATCCGTCTGTACGTCCAACGTTCTGCTTGACTTGTGCCACGCAGCCCTTTGATACCGCCCTACGCCCACGCAGCACACGGAAACGCCGATATTTTTTACCGTTTCTAAAGAGATTACGTTTATCTTTACGAATAGACAATCCTGATTAAATTTGGTCGTTTTTATGTACACTTTTAAAAATAAAATACTTCTCCCCCCCACCCCCAAACATTTCAAAATGATTAAAAAAACAGCTCAGCCATAGAATGTTAGTAAAGATTCCGTTGTGTGATGTCACAATGCCCGATGCTAACAGATGTCCAATCGGAATGGATTCATTTACATATGCCTTGGCACCAGCACCAGCCCCTCCCCCACAACCCCACAGCCTGTGTCGAAGGGCGTCGCCACATGTGTGGGGGTGATAGGGAATGGGGAAATTTCAAAATGTTTTAAAAAACAGCTCTCAGCAATAGAATGTTAATGAAGGTTCCGTTTTGTGATGTCACAATGCTCAATGCTCAAAGATGTCCAATCGAAATGGACCAATTTACATATGCCTTTGCAGCAGCCACAGCCCCAGCCCCTCCCCCCACCCCTGCAGCCTGTGTCGAAGGGCGTCGTCACGTGTGTGGCAATAGAGAAAGAGGATTGGGGGTGATAGAGAATGGGAAACAGATGGACTGTCCCTACCCCTCCTACTTCAACTCTCCCTCCCCACTCTTCCCCCTCTCCTCTCCCCCTCCCTCCCCTCCCACCCCCTCTCTTCCCCCTCTACCACCCCTCTTCACCCCATCTCCCCCCCACCCCCTTCCCCTCTCTCTTGCACCACTCCCCGCTACCCCTCTGCCCCTCACTCCCCACTCTTCCCCTCTCCCTCCCCACCTCTCTCCCTCCACCCTCCCTCTCTCCCTCTCTTCCCCCTACTCCTCTCCCCATCCCCTCCCCCCCTCAACCCCCTTCCTGCCCTCCCCGCTCTCCTCCCACTCCCCACTCTCCTCCCCCTCCCTCTCACCCACCCCGATCTCCTCTCCCTCCCCAATCTCTCCCCTTTCCTCCTCCCCCTCTCCCCTCCCTCCCCCTTCCTCTTCTCTCCCCACCCCGTCTCCCTCTACCCTCTTCTCTCCCCACCCCGTCTTCCTCTCCCCCCCTCCCCCCGAGTGTGTTTGGGGGTGGTTAGTGGGAGTTTGGGGGGTGGTTAGTGTGAGTGTGATGCCGCAGACCCCCCCCTCCCGCAAACGCGCGTTGGGAAAACAGCCCGCCAACAGTCTCTCTGTCTTTAAGACGGAACGGCAGATGCTGGAAAATCAAAGGTACACAAAAAAAAACTATGTCATCAGCGGGTTCAGCAGCATCTATGGATCAAAGAAAATATGCAACGTTTTGGTAGAAAACCATTCTGAGGATGGGCTTCGACCCAAAGCGTTGCCTATTTCCTTCGCTCCATAGATGCTGCTGCACCCGCTGTGTTTCTCCAGCTTTTTTTTGTGTACCAGTCTCTCTGTCTCTCCCCTCTCTCTCTCTCTCTCTCTCTCTCTCTCTGCCCTTCTCTCTTCACAGCCCGCGGCTCGACTCATGCACGCACGCTCCAACCCCCCCCCCCCATTCACCTCTCTCCCCATCCTCTCTTTCCTCTCTCCACCCCTCTCCTCTCTCCCCCTTCCTCTCCACCCTCCCTCCCCCTCTCCTCTTCTCTCCCCACCCTGTCTTCCTCTCCCCTCTTCTCTCCCCACCCCATCTTCCTCTCCCCCCCTCACCCCATCCCCCAGAGTGTGTTTGGGGTGGTTAGTGTAAGTTTGGGGGGTGGTTAGTGTGAGTGTGATGCCGCAGCCCACCCCCCCTCCCGCAAACGCGTTTTGTGAAAACAGCCCGCCAACAGTCTCTCTGTCTTTAAGACGGAACTGCAGATGCTGGAAAATCAATGGTACACAAAAAAAACCTATATCATCAGCGGGTGCAGCAGCATCTATGGATCGAAGGAAATAGGCAACGTTTCGGTAGAAAACCAGTCTGAGGATGGGCTTCGGCCCAAAGCGTTGCCTATTTCCTTCGCTCAATAGATGCTGCTGCACCCGCTGTGTTTCTCAAGCTTTTTTTTGTGTACCAGTCTCTCTGTCTCTCCCCTCTCTCTCTCTGCCCTTCTCTCTTCACAGCCCGCAGCTCAACTCATGAACACCCGCTCAAACCCCCCCTTCACCTATCTCCCACATCCTCTCCTTCCCTCTCTCCACACCCTCCTCTCTCTCCCCCTTCCTCCCCCTCCAGCTGTCATCCGTCTTTACGTCTGTACGTCCAACGTCCTGCTTGACTTGTGCCACGCAGCCCCTTTGATACCGCCCTACGCCCACGCAGCATGCGGAAACGCCTATATTTTTAACCATTTCTAAAGAGATTACATTTATCTTTACGAATAGACACTCCTGATTAAATTTGGTCGTGTTTATGTACACTTTTTAAAATAAAATACTTCTCCCCCCCCACCCCCAAACATTTCAAAATGATTAAAAAAACATCTCAGCCATAGAACGTTAGTAAAGATTCCGTTGTGTGATGTCACAATGCACAATGCTCCCAGAAGTCCAATCGGAATGGACCCATCCCCTCACCCCCCCACCCCCGCAGCCTGTGTCAAAGGGCATTGTGACATCACAAAACGGAACCTTCATTTACATTCCATTGCTGAGAGCTGTTTTTTTTTAACATTTTGAAATTTCCCCATTCCCTATCACCCCCACACACGTGGCGACGCCCTTCGACACGTGTGACAAGTCGGAATGAATCCGTTTACATATGCCTTTGCAGCATCCCCAGCCCCTCCCCCCCCACCGCCGCAGCCATTGTCGAAGGGCGTCTTCACGTGTGTGGGAATAGAGAAAGAGGATAGGGGGTGATAGGGAATGGGTAACAGATGGACTGTCCATACCCCTCATACTTCAACTCTCCCTCCCCACTCTTCCCCCTCCTCTCCCCCTCCCTCCCCTCCACACCCTCTCTTCCCCCTCCACCACCCCTCTTCACCCCATCTCCCCCACCCCCTTCCCCTCTCTCTTGCACCACTCCACGCTACCCCTCTGCCCCTCACTCCCCACTCTTCCCTCTCCCTCCCCACCTCTCTCCCTCCACCCTCCCTCTCTCCCTCTCTTCCCCCTACTCCTCTCCCTTTCCCCTCATCCCCTCCCCCCTCTCCCCCCTTCCTGCCCTCCCCGCCCTCCTCCCACTCCCCACTCTCATCCCCCTCCCTCTCACCCACCCTGATCTCCTCTCCCTCCCCAATCTCTCCCCTTTCCTTCTCCCCCTCCGTCCCCCTCTCCACTCCCTCCCCTCCCTCCCCTCTTCTCTCCCCACCCCGTCTCCTTCTCCCCCCCCTTCTCTCCCCACCCCGTCTCCTCTCCCCCCCTCCCCTCCTCTCCCCAACCCCGTCTCCCTCTCCCCCCCTCCCCCGCCTGAGTGTTTGGGGGGGTGGTTAGTGTGAGTGTGATGCCGCAGCAGCAGCCCCCTCCCCCAAATGCAAGGTAAACAAAAAAATGAATTATAAACTCAGCGGGTGCAGCAGCATCTTTGGATCGAAGGAAATAGGCAATGTTTCATAACAAAACACGTCTGAAGATGGGTTTCGGCCACAAACATTGCCTATTTCCTTCGCTCCATAGATGCTGCTGCACCCGCTGAATTTCACCACCTTTTTTGGGTGTACCAGTCTCCCTGTCTCTCCTCTCTCTCTCTCTCTCTGCCCTTCTCTCTTCACAGCCCGCAGCTTAACTCATGAACACCAGCTCAAAACACCACCTTCACCTATCTCCAACATCCTCTCCTTCCTCTCTCCACACCCTCCTCTCTCTCCCCCTTCCTCGCACCCCTTCCTCTCTCCCCCTTCCTCTCCCCCTTTCCTCTCCACCCTCCTCCTCCCCCTCTTCAAATGTTTTTAATTCTAACATTAAATGTTCACTCTCTGCACCCCCCCTCTAGACGCACCTGAGAGGTGAGGGCTATTCGTCAGTGGATAGGCTGGAGATGGATAAAAGAAGCAAATTAAAAAATTAAGATAATATCAAGGGTTGTTATGAGTGTGTGTGTTTGTGGGTGCCAGATTCCCACCCCGCAACCGTGCTTTGGAGCAAAGGGGGTGGTTACTGTGACGCCACAGCACCCCCACCCCCCCCCACCCGCAAACGCACATTTGGTGTCCAGACCCAACGGGTCTGCACTTGGTCTAGTTATACTATAAAACTCCGTGGCTGTCATCCGTCTGTACGTTTGTACGTCCAACGTCCTGCTTGACTTGTGCCACGCAGCCCCTTTGATACCGCCCTCCGCCCACGCAGCACGATGAACGCCGATATTTTTTACAGTTTCTAAAGAAATTACATTTGTCTTTACGAATAGACACTCCTGATTAAATTTGGTCGTGTTTATGTACACTTTTTAAAATAAAATACTTCTCCCCCCTCCCAAACCAAACATTTCAAAATGGTAAAAAAAACAGCTCAGCCATAGAATGTTAGTAAAGATTCCGTTGTGTGATGTCACATGCACAATGCTCACAGATGTCCAATCGGAATGGATTCATTTACATATGCCTTTGCAGCAGCCCCAGCCCCAGCCCCTCCCCCCCAACCCCCGCAGCCTGTGTCGAAGGGCGTCGCCACGTGTGTGGGGGTGATAGGGAATGGGGAAATTGTGAGCATTGGGCATTGTGACATCACAAAACGGAACCTTCATTTACATTCTATTGCTGAGAGCTGTTTATTTAACATTTTGAAATTTCCCCATTCCCTATCCCCCCCACACACGTGGCGACGCCCTTCGACACGTGTGACAAATCGGAATGAATCCGTTTACATATGCCTTCGCAGCAGCCACAGCCCCAGCCCCTCCCCCCACCTCCGCAGCCCCATTCCCTATCACCCCCACCCACCCGAGGATTGGGGGTGATAGGGAATGGGGAACAGATGGACTGTCCCTACCCCTCATACTTCAACTCTCCCTCCACACTCTTCC
>JAXLNO010004248.1:0-22590 GCA_038087875.1 Malacoraja senta
TCTGTCCCAGGGGGTTCGACAGTCCGTCACCTTTGTCTCCCTTGACCAGGAGAAGGCGTTTGACAGGGTGGATCACGACTACCTACTTGGGACTCTGCAGGCGTTCAGATTTGGACCACACTTCATGGCCCTAGTCCGGCTTTTGTACGCTGCTGCGGGATGCCATGTTATGGTCAACGATTCTTTGTTGGCCCCCATTCACTTTAGGAAGGGGATATATCAGGGATGTCCCATGTCCGGCCAGCTGTATTCCATCTGTGTGGAGCCATTCCTGTGCCTTCTCCGGAGGCGGTTGATAGGCCTGGCTTTACCGGGGCCGGGGGTGGAGGTGGTTCTCTCGGCCTATGCCGATGATGTCCTTTTGATGTTCACCGACCCTGTTGACCTGCGGAGGATGCGTAAGTGCCACCAGGATTTCTCGGCTGCATCCTCCGCCCGGATCAACTGGGGGAAGTGTTCTGGTGTCTTGGTGGGTCAGTGGGAGGTGGACTCCCTGCCGGAGGAGATGACAGCTTATGCGTGGAGTACCACGCACCTCCTCTACCTGGGGGTCTACCTGAGTCCCACTGAGGGGGCTTGGCCAGCGAACTGGCAGGAGCTAGAGGTGAAAGTCATCGCCGGGCTAGGGCGTTGGTCAGGCATCCTTGGCGAGCTCTCTTACCGGGGGAGAGCATTGGTCATAAACCAGCTGGGGCCTCTATGTTGTGGCACCGGCTGGCCACTCTGGTCCCGCCCTCTTTATTTGTCACCATGATCCAAAGGAGGTTGGAACTTCTTCTGGGGATGAAAGGAATCATTGGGTCTCTGCTGGGGTTCTGAGTCTCCCATTGGAGGGGGGCGGTCAGGCGCTGGTTTGCGTCCGTACCCAGGTGGCGGCTCTCCGTCTCAGGACCCTGCGGAGGTATATGTATTCCGAGTGTCCTCCTAATGGCACGCGCTGGCAACGTACTTTTCCCGCCAGGGTCGCTGCCTCCAGGAGGGCACACAGCTCTCGGTAGCGGGCATCAGTCGACACGCTGGGCGGGAATTGCCTGGCTTTTATCGAGATATATTTAAAGCGTGGAATCCGGTCACCTTCAGCCAGGGCGCGGCTCCACAGGGGGGGGGGTGTTGTGGCTGCGAGGGTGGCCAGTCCTCACCCTGTCACAGTGGGTATCGAGGAGAGGCGTGTGCGTGGAGCGGTTCTGGCCCAGTTTACCACCGCTCCGTCGGAATTGCTCAAAGGACCTACAGCCCGGGTCCCTTCCCAAGAGCCGGCCCCACGCAACATGAGCAGCCTTTCCGAGATGCCCATGATGCGGAGAGGAGCGTACTGTACAGGCTGATCCTGTACACTCTACACTTCCTCGCCCTTGTCGTCCGTCCGGACATGCCCTGGCGGTCCGTGTCACCACCTGATGGCAGGTGTGGTCCTCAGTGGAGGTCTCTCTATAAGGGAGTCCTACCCCTTTACATTGGGTACCTGGGGTGGAGAGTGTTGCACATGGCTGTGGCCTGTAACAGGTACTTGAGCCGGTTCACGGACTCGCCAGCGCCTGTCACTTCTGTGGCGAGGAAGAGACCGTGTTCCATTTGGACATGCAGTGTGAGAGGTTGCAGCCCCTGTTCGACTATCTGAAGGGCCAGGAGAGGGAACACGCGGTGTCCACGGGGACTTTGGAGGCCTTCCGTCAATGCTGGTTGCCGCGGGAGGTCGAGTGTTTTGTTGATAAAGTTGGCGTTATATTAATTTGATGATCGATTGTTTGTAAACTGTCAACATAGTCTTTGATTGTGTTAATACAATCATGTTTATTTTTATTTTTTTGAATAAAAGTATTTGTGTAATTTTTTAAATGAGGCACCAGCGTGATGGGAAATGTAATCTGTCCCCCACCACAATGTCTACAACTCCCCTGAGCCACCGGGCGCTGCCAGGTCCAATGACCAGGGACCGGCTCAGTGGCTCCCCCTGTAGGCCGGCAGTCTGACCGTGGGTCCAATGACCAGGGACTGGCTCAGTAGCTCCCCCTGTAGGCCGGCAGTCTGACCGTGGGTCCAACAACAAGGGACAGGCTCAGTGGCTCCCCCTGTAGGCCGGCAGTCTGACCGTGGGTCCAACAACAAGGGGCCGGCTCAGTGGCCCCCCCTGTAGGCCGGCAGTCTGACCGTGGGTCCAATGACCAGGGACTGGCTCAGTGGCTCCCCCTGTAGGCCGGCAGTCTGACCGTGGGTCCAACGAGCAGGGACTGGCTCAGTGGCTCCCCCTGTAGGCCGGCAGTCTGACCGCGGGTCCAACCAGCAGGGACCGGCTCAGTGGCTTCCCCTGAAGCCATGATCCGCTGGTCCGGGTCAAGGACTACGTTCTCCTGAGAACTTTTCCCTATAGCTCAGAACCTCAAGTCCAGGCAACATCCTTCTAAATCCTTTCTGCCCTCAAAGGTCGAAAACTTCCACAGAATTGAGAAGGGGACCAAAGCAGCCTCGTTAAAATCATTCCAATAATCCCGTTTCTCAAGCTGTTAACATTTAGGTGAATTATCAATTCATATTGTGGAACATGGGAATGCTGGAATTTAGACCATAATTAAGTTCAATTTAATGTGCAGAAATTCTAGTGAACAGATGAATATATAACAAACCATATAACAATTACAGCACGGTAACTGGCCATCTCGTCCCTTCTAGTCCGTGCCGAACACTTACTCTTACCTAGTCCCATCTACCTGCACTCAGACCATAGCCCTCCATTCCTTTCCCGTCCATATACCTATCCAATTTATTTTTAAATGATAAAATCGAACCTGCCTCCACCACTTCCACTGGAAGCTCATTCCACACAGCTACCACTCTCTGAGTAAAGAGGTTCCCCCTCATGTTACCCCTAAACCTTTGTCCCTTAATTCTCAAATCATGTCCTCTTGTTTGAATCTTCCCTACTCTCAATGGAAAAAAGCTTATCCACGTCAACTCTGTCTATCCCTCTCATTATTTTAAAGACCTCTATCAAGTCCCCCCTTAACCTTCTGCGCTCCAAAGAATAAAGAGCTATCTTGTTCCACCATTACTCTCTGGTATCTCCCATTCAGCCACTGTTGAATCCATCTTGCTACTCCACCATTAATACCCAACAATTGAACCTTCTCAACCAACCTTCCATGTGGAACCTTGTCAAAGGCCTTACTGAAGTCCATATAGACATCCACCACTTTACCCTCATCAATTTCCTAGTAACCTCTTCATAAAATTCAAGAAGATTAGTCAAACATGACCTTCCAGGCACAAATCCATGTTGACTGTTCCTAATCAGACCCTGTTTATTCAGATGATTATATATATTATCCCTAAGTATCCTTTCCATTAATTTGCCCACCACTGACGTCAAACTAACAGGTCTATAATTGCTAGGTTTACTCTTAGAACCCTTTTTAAACAATGGAACAACATGCGCAGTACGCCAATCCTCCGGCACCATTCCCGTTTCTAATGACATTTGAAATATTTCTGTCATAGCCCCTGCTATTTCTACACTAACTTCCCTCAATGACCTAGGGAATATCCTGTCAGGACCTCGAGACTTATCCACTTTTATATTTTTCAAAAGTGTCAGTACATCCTCTTCTTTGATTCTCATAGTTTCCATTGCTACTCTGCTTGTTTCCCTTACCTCACATAATTCAATATCCTTCTCCTTGGTGAATACTGAAGAAAAGACATTGTTCAATATCTCCCCCATCTCTTTTGGCTCTGCAGATAGCTGTCCACTCTGACTCTCTAATGGACATCACACGCTGCCGCAGTGGTGAGTAAGGCAAGGCAGCCCCTTTACCACGTCAGGCAATTGAGGAAATTCAGAGTGTCTCTGAGGATCCTCCAGTGCTTCTACTCAGCGGCTGTGGAAAGCATCTTGTCCGGAAACATCACAATTTGGTTTGGGAACTGCTAGGCCCAGGACAAAAAGGCTCTGCAGAGAGTTGTGCGTTCGAACTTCACTCGCCCCCCCTGCAGGAACTATACATCAGAAGGTGCAAATCCAGGGCCAACAAGATCATGGGGGACCCCTTCCACCCCAGCAACAGACTGTTCCAGCTGCTACGGTCAGGCAAACGCCTCCGTTGCCATGCTGTGAAAACGGAGAGGATGAAAAGGAATTTCTTCCCAGAGGCCATTAGGACTGTAAACTCCTATCTCACCAGGGACTAACTTACTGTACCAATTTACTGTTGTGTGGTGTTTTTTTTAAATTGCTGTTTTTTTCTCTTTTTTCCTCCCACAAATATGTAATATGTGAATATGTGATTCTGTTCCATTCTGTTTTGTAGTTTTTTGCACAATCTGCAAGCATTGTCACTTTTCATTTCACTGCACATCTCGTATGCGTATGTGACGAATAAACTTGACTTGACTTGACTAGTCGTGGGGGTGGGGGCTTGGGAGGGGGGGGGGGCTCACAAGTAAAATAGCTTAGGGCCTCTCTTCATCTACATCCGGCCCTGACAGTCACGTCGACCAGCAAGAGATTGTGTCCTGAGAAAGACGTCGGCAACAATGCAAATACAACAAGAAGAAACTAATAGCAATATTAAGCTGGGTGATTACATTATACAATGAAATAAACAAACTACAGTGAGCAAACTGCACAGATACATCAAAGTCCAAAGTGGTCAGGTGCTGAAAGTTCTGTGGTTCAAACCAAGCAGGGTGGGATAGGAAACCAAAGTTCTAATAGTCCAATATAGGCTGTGGGCCGAGGAGCTTTTTTGTGCAAGTTCGTGACCCAACTCACCGAACTACATGAAATTCTCACATATTGTGTAAAAATATTATATAACTCTTCCCTAAAACTCATCAAAAACAAAACTTGCACATTTTTAATAAATTAGAGAAAAAACTGAAAATGTTCATGTAGCTTTCGTCCAATCAAAGCACGTTTAACATTGCGTCGGACGCCAATTGGCCAATTACGCACTTTGTTTCAGACTAGCTAAGCAGGGAGCACATATCATGGCTGAGAGTACTTCTACTGATTGAAACATTGTGAATCAACTGGAACTCGAAGGTAAGATCTAAAGTCTGAATTGATGAAAATTAATCTGTATGGACTTTAATTAATTTAATTGCACCCTTTTATAATTAGAAAAAATGAGATTTGGAGGCTGTACATTCATTCATTCATGAAGTTGATGGCCTAAACTATGTGTACCCATAGCAAAGTAAAATAAAAAAATTCATTAATGCCAGCTTGTTGTAGCCTAATAAGTCTTTAACATCTAATCTCGGAGCTGCCTGCGATAACTTACCTGGAAAAAGTGCTCCAACCGCGGGGCCTATGTACTTAACATAGTGAAGCCGCGGTCTCAATTAAGAAGCGGCCGATTCGCGAACGTGGAGTGTGTTTGGATCATCTCTGCAGGGGTGGGGAGGCTGTACATAGTGCCATCCGTAGCGGCTGTTTCCAGGCCCCGACCACGGGAGAACAACGGAGGAATATTGACTGCACTTTATAGGCTTCCATCGGAGTGATAAATGGTCAGAAATAGTTGATGTTTATGTAGAAATGAATTGGTGTATGTGAACTTGAACAAACTAATTTATCTATGGTAGTAACAGTGCTAGTCTCATTAACATTAAGAAGAAGTTGAAATTTTATGAATTGAAGTCCATGCAGACTTAATGACGATGAGATGGGTTTTTTCTATAGCCTCTGCCCCTCCACTTGAACTTGAACTAACTTATCTATGGCAGTAAATTACAGTGTAAGTCTCATTGACATTAAGAAGCGATTGACATTTTATAAATTGAAGTTCATGCAGACCTAAGTAATATGAGATTTTTTTTTCTGCAGCTTCTGCCCCTCCACTCTTCAGAGCCTGTCCACACAAAAGTGTTTTGTGTGGACATGCACTGTAGGCACTGTGCCATAATGAACACTCATTTGATCATTTGCAGATTTGCCATCCCATCTACCTGGACATTAGTACATGTATAATTTCCCCATTGATATGTTGATATTGTCTTACATAATATAAAACATGAAAAGATGTAAAATACTCCCTGACACATTTTATCTTCTATTATTAGGAGGCAGCAGTGTATCCCGGGTTATCATGCAGAGTGCTATTGTCACTTCTGCAACATAACAATAAATCGAGCTATAGCAAGGTCTAGAAGGATGAAAGGTAATGATAGGACTCAAACAACAATTCTTTTTATTTACGGTCATATGATGTTACTTTGAAAAATGAAAAGATATATTTGAAGATGTTGATTTATTTTACTTTTCATTCCTTTTCTGTTTTCTTTTTCCTCTTTCAATTGAGTTCAAGACGCTGAAAAGCCTGAAGCAGGTGAATCACCTCAAGAGGCAGTTCCTGATGGTGAAGCAGATGAGCCGGCCCCAAAGTGCTTCGATCCATGACATGTGATGGTCAACAAATATGGACATGGGTGGAAAATTGTAAGTGGTGAATTGGACATTGACTGGGGGTGATCTGCCTCCAGCCCCAAGCACCTTGCTAGAATTAACATACTGTTCATGCAAGAACACAAACTGAGAAATCAAGTACAGGGAAGGAAGATGCTCATGTCAACAGCATGGTGAGCCATGTACAGATTTATGTCAGTGTGTTGACTGCAGAAACTCTATTACTGCAAAAGACTTGGAATCTGATGAAGAATATTCAGATGAAGATCAGATGTAATGTAAACAAATAAATTGGGGAAATAAATGATTATATAAAGTTTTATTTTAATGTCGATCGTTTCACTGTTTATTTGATCAAATTATTTAAACAATGAGTGAATTTCTTATGATAATGGCGTGCTGGTGAATGAGTGCAACAGTCCACCCACCCATCCACACATACATACATACACACACATACGCACACACACATCCATCCGTACGCACACTTCCATGCATGCACACACACAAACATGCACACATACATCCACACACACATCCGCACACACACACACATCCACACATCCATCCGCATGCAGACATACATGCACACATCCATCCACACATATACATCCACACACACACACACACATCCACACATACATCCACACATACTTCCACACATTTACATCCACACATCTACAGATACACGTTTGACAGGTATACACAGACACACACACACACACAAACTACAGAACTACAGAAACTCAAACAATACAACACTTTTAGGGTTATTTTAGGTTAAAGCTAATAGCCCTCATTTGCAAAGGCACCATGGTGGGGAGGGGGGGGGGTTCTCTAACATAAATATAGGCTCATTGTAGCATAAAAATAATACTCATCGAGTAAACATCAGAGCATTCGATTCTTGGTCAGGATGTGACATTTACATCAGAAATAAGACAGGTCTCTTACAGGACTGTCCCCCAGCCTGGCACTGCCCCAGTCCCGCTATGGCCATGACCCCCACTCTCCCCACTATGGCAGTCAGTGGGGTTTAGTAAATGGGGGATCCCAGAGGATCTGTCCTGACCCATTAATTAGGCAGGTTCATGAGCCCTTAAAACCTGGGACCTCTGCGGCAGTCTCATTCATTTTCCTATTAAAGCGACTGGAAGATGCCTTGCAGGTCTGTCCCCCAGTCTGGCACGGCCCCAGTCCCACTATGGCCGTGACCCCCACTCTGCACACTGGCAGTCAGTGGGGTTCAGTAAAGGGAGGAACCCACAAGAACTGCCCTCACCCATTAATTAGGCTGGTTCAGGAGCCAGACCTCTGGAGCAATCTCATTCAAAAAACACTCACAATTATATTCATTATATTATTTTTATATAATATAATTATACTTAATTATATATGATTACAGTCATATTTACGTCATATATATATGACGAGTTATAACTGATGAGTTATAACTTCCTTCTCACTTTAGGCTGTGGGCCGAGCATCGAAAATGTGTCTAGAAATCAGTTTCCGTGACCCGTCACCAAACTACATGAAGTTTTCCATAGATTTAGATGAAATATAATTGAGAAGAAAGTCATAACTCGTCATTGCCAAAAGTTGCACATTAAATAATTAAACTAATTAGAAAATGAGATCGGGAAAGTAAACGCCATCTAGTGGCCAATACCCATATTACACCATGGGCAGCCTATTTCCGTGTTGCAGTCCATTTAAACTATATATTATTGTACCTATATATAAATATATATATAACTTGTAAATATGACTGTAATCATATATAATTAAATATAATTATATTATGTAAAAATAATATCATGACTATAATTGTGAGTGTGCTTTTAATGACACTGTCGCAGAGGTCCTGCTCCTGAACCAGCCTAATTAAATGGTCAGGACAGATCCTCTGGGTTCCCCCATTTACTGAACCCCACTGACTGCCATAGTGGGGAGAGTGGGGGTGACAGCCATAGTGGGTCTGGGGCAGTGCCAGGTTGGGGACAGTCCTGCAAGGCATCTTCCAGTCGCTTTAGTAGGAAATTTAATGAGACTGCAGCAGAGGTCCCAGGTTTTAAGGGCTCATGAACCTGCCTAATTAAAGAGTCAGGACAGATCCTCTAGGTTTCCCCGTTTACTGAACCCCGCTGACTGCCATAGTGGGGAGAGTGGGGGTAACAGCCATAGTGGGACTGGGGCAGTGCCAGGCTGGGGGACAGACCTGTAAGAGACCTGTCTTATTTCTGATGTAAATGTCACATCCTGGCCAAGAATCGAATGCTCTGATGTTTACTCGATGAGTATTCATTTTAAGCTACAATGAGCTTATATTTATGTTAGAGACCCCCCCCCCCCGATGGTGCCTTTGCAAATGAGGGCTATTACCTTTAACCTAAAAGAACCCTAAAAATGTTGCATTGTTTATCTCTAGTTTGTGTGTGTGTCTGTGTATACCTTTCAAACGTGTATCTGTGGATGTGTGTATGTACGTGTGGATGGATGTATGTGTGCATGTATGTGTGGATGTGTACATGTATGTCTGCATGTGAATGGATGTGTGGATGTGTGTGTGTGCGGATTTATATGTGCATGTATGTGTGTGTTTGCATGCATGGAAGTGTGCGTACGGATGGATGTGTGTGTGGATGTGTGAATGTATGTATGTATGTGTGGATGGGTGGGTGGAATGTCGCAGTCATAGTTTAGGCCCTCAACTTCATGAAAGAGTGAGTGAGTGAATGAATGAGTGAATGAGTGAGTGAATGAATGAATGAATGAGGGAGTGAATGAGTGAGTGAGTGAGTGAGTGAGTGAGTGAGTGAGTGAGTGAGTGAGTGAGTGAATGAGTGAATGAATGAGTGAATGAATGAGTGAATGAATGAGTGAATGAGTGAGTGAGTGAGTGAGTGAGTGAGTGAATGAATGAATGAATGAATGAGTGAATGAGTGAATGAGTGAATGAATGAATGAGTGAATGTACAGCATCCAAATCTAATTTTTTCACATTATAAAAGGGTGCAATTAAATTAATTAAAGTCCATACAGATAGATTTTCATAAATTCAGACTTTAGATCTTACTTTTCAGTTCCAGTTGATTCACAAAGTTTCACTGGTTTCACAACTTTGTGTTGCAGCACCTCAGCAGCGACTTTGCTTTCAAGGCTTTGTTCCTCTTCTATCCACTTAGCAGCACATTCTTCAGACTTCTTAATGCTTTTCTCACTAAATTCAATTACCCTGCTGCAAGTTTCCAGGACATATATTCCACAGAACAACAAAGAACCTTCATTGGAGTCTCCAGTAAAACAGGCATCAGTAGAAGCACTATCAGCCATGTTGTGTGCTCCCTGCCTAGCTAGCCTGAAACAAAGCCAACTGGCTTACACCTCAATGTTAAACCATATAATATAACCATATAACCATAACAGCACGGAAACAGGCCATCTCGGCCCTTCAAGTCCGTGCCGAACATTTAAATTTTTTTTTTTTTTTTTTTAATTAAAAATAAAATACTTCCCCCTAGTCCCATCTACCTGCACTCAGACCATAACCCTCCATTCCTTTCCCGTCCATATACCCATCCAATCTATTTTTAAAGGATAACATCGAACCTGCCTCCACCACTTCCACTGGAAGCTCATTCCACACAGCTACCACTCTCTGAGTAAAGAAGTTCCCCCTAATGTTCCCCCTAAACTTCTGTCCCTTAATTCTCAACGTGCTTTGATTGGACTAAAAATACCCTGTTTTTTCTCTAATTTAATAAAAATGTGCAAGTCTTGTTCATGACGAGTTCCAGGGGTGATTTATATAATATTTTTACACAATATGTGAAAATTTCATGTAGTTTGGTGACTTGGGTCACGAAACACTGGAATAAAGCTCCTCGGCCCACAGCCTAATTATACTTCATCTAAATCTGTGGAAAATTT
Organism: Malacoraja senta; assembly: GCA_038087875.1. Taxonomy (NCBI): domain Eukaryota; kingdom Metazoa; phylum Chordata; class Chondrichthyes; order Rajiformes; family Rajidae; genus Malacoraja; species Malacoraja senta. The sequence continues at coordinate 10,337 of JAXLNO010004248.1, forward strand.
CATGTAGTTCCGAGATGTGGGTCACGAAAATTGATTTCTAGACACATTTTTGATACTCGGCCCACAGCCTATTTGACTTTTTGCAGAATCCGGTCAATGCCAACGACACAGTCAAAGATTTGTTCTTGTTGTAATTGTAGCGACGGCGTGTTTGGTGCGCATCTGGTTTTTGGGCTGTAAAATGAAGCACATAATATCAGAACAAACTCTCAGTTTACCATCAGTGAAGTGGTTGCCAAATATCCTCAATCGAGCAACAGCAATGAAAGTTGATCAAAATTTCCAGATTTAATTGTATTTGAAATCTACACGTGGCATAGGGGGATTTGAACAAATCCCCTTGTCGTTAGTTCAGTGCCCTAGATTTTTAATCTAGTATTTTAACAATTAGTCCATTACCATAACATTTGCAAGAATTCTTCTCGGTACTTTTATTTCCACATGGGAGATCTTTTGGATTTGTGTTGGGTAGGTAATTTGATATCTGGTTTTCCTGTACGAGTCACTTTATCATCAAAAATTAGATTCTTAATGAATTACAATCTCTAATTCAATTTGACATCCTGTTATTTCAGCTCAGCACATTACTCAAATGCAATCATTTTTCTTATTACACCCACAACTTATTACATAAGGGAGAAATGAGAACAACACTATTCTCACCTTTTTTTTCCCCATACAAAATGTTTTTATTCAGAACAAACAAAAATACAAAGTAGTAACATGATCAAAGAATGCCTATATTGGCATTTTACAAAGTTATCATATTAAAATATTAACATTTTTATCAACAATACATTCGACCTTCCGCGGTGACCAGCGTTCACGGAAGGCTTCCAGAGTCCCCGTGGACACCGCGTGATCCCTCTCCAGGGACACGCGGGCACGGACGTAACCCCGGAAAAGGGGCAGGCAGCCGACCGCTGTGCGGCCGTCGACTGCCCGCTGCCTGGACCCGCGAATGGGCATCTTGGCCAGGCCCAGGAGCAGACCGACAGGGAGACCCCCTACTCCCTCCCGACCCTCCCCCCTCTGTACCGGGTGCCCAAAAATCAATAACGTCGGACTAAAGTGGAGCCAAAACTTGAGGAGCAGCCCCTTCACATACTTGAACCTCGAACACTCCATGTAGACGTGGAACACGGTTTACTATTCGCACCTTGGGAGGAACATATTGAAATGTTGAACTGGAAGCTACTTCCTTTTTGCTGTTACCTACGATGCTTCCAGTTGTACATGGAAGATGGTCCAGTTCCTGCAAAGAGATGTGGAAAATTCATTTAAGTATCAAATGTAAATTAGGGGACAATATAGAATCAAAGTTAGGTGATTAGTATGGGTGTCAAGGGTTATGGGAAGATGGCAGGAGAATTGGGTTAGGAGGGAGAGATAGATTATCCGCGATTGAATGGCGGAGTGGACGTGATGGGCCAAATGGCCTAATTCTGCTCCTATCACTTATGACAAAAAGAAGATTCTTACTGTGTTTGGACGATTGTGGCAACGGCTGGCATCACATTTACATTGATCGCCACAATTAGACTCGTTCTTCCTGCATGTACAATGCTTGTTGGTGCAACAACCTCTACAGCCACACTGCAGAGGGATAGACCATAAGTAAAAAGGAATTCATTTAAAATGTTCCGATAATATTTTAGTTGAAAGTAGACATTGTCATCTAGTAAGAGACTAAATGGTCAGTAGGCAAGAACATTGTGCATTGCTACTCATTTAGTAGCTCGTCTATTTTCAAAATCATGTTTATTGATTTTTGGGCACTGAAACATCAAGATAATAATAATAATAATAATGGATGGGATTTATATAGCGCCTTTCTAATACCCAAGGCGCTTTACATCGCATTATTCATTCACTCCTCAGTCACACTCGGTGGTGGTGAGCTACTTCTGTAGCCACAGCTGCCCTGGGGCAGACTGACGGAAGCGTGGCTGCTAATTTGCGCCTACGGCCCCTCCGACCACCACCAATCACTCACACACATTCACACGCAGGCAAAGGTGGGTGAAGTGTCTTGCCCAAGGACACAACGACAGTATGCACTCCAAGCCGTTGGAGAGGTCGCTGAGGGAGGAGCTACAACCGAGCGGTAGGACTTAAAAAGGAGCGCGGGGGCTTGTTCCTAACAGAGGTCGCTGAGGGAGGAGCTACAACCGAGCGGTAGGACTTAAAAAGGAGCGCGGGGGCGTGTTCCTAACAGAGGTCCGAAAGCCGTTGGAGAGGTCGCTGAGGGAGGAGCTACAACCGAGCGGTAGGACTTAAAAAGGAGCACGGGGGCTTGTTCCTAACAGAGGTCGCTGAGGGAGGAGCTACAACCGAGCGGTAGGACTTAAAAAGGAACCCAAATCGGCAACGTTCCACTTCAAAAACAAGTGGGTTTGAGGAAGCCGCTGATTGGTGGATGCAGACAAGAGGGAGCAGCTGATTGGGAGTCAGATCCCTGCTGATTGTACTGTATTGTAGCAGTTTGTTTTGTATTGTAGCAGTTGGTTTTGTATTGTAGCAGTTTGTTTTGTATTGTAGCAGTTTGTTTTGTATTGTAGCAGCTTGTTTTGTATTGTAGCAGGTTGTTTTATATTGTAGCAGGTTGTTTTATATTCTATCCAGGGTAAGGGGAGTATGAGGGCCAGGGCAGTTTACTGTTCTGGATGTCAGATGTGGGAAGTCATGGAGTCTGATAGCCCTCCAGACGTCCACATCTGCGCCAGGTGTATCGAGATGGGGCTCCTAATGGACCGTATTAGGAACCTGGAGCAGCAGCTCGATGACCTCCGTCTGGTCAGGGAGAGCGAGGAAGTCATTGAGAGGAGTTACAGGGATGTGGTCACTCCAACACCACAGGAGGCAGGCAAGTGGATCACGGTTGGGAGAGGCAAGGGGCACAGGCAGGGACTAGAGAGTACCCCGGTGGCTGTACACCTTGACAATAAGTACTCCTGTTTGAGCATTGTTGGGGTGGACAGCCTACCTGGGGGTAGCGACAGCGGCCGGGCCTCCGGTATAGAGACCGGTCCTGTTGCTCAGAAGGGTAAGGAAAAGAAGAGGAGGGCAATATTAATAGGGGACTCTATAGTTAGGGGGTCAGACAGGCGATTCTGTGGACGCAGTCGGGAGACCCGGATGGTAGTTTGCCTCCCTGGTGCCAGGGTCTGTGATGTGTCTCAACGTGTCCAAGACATCCTGAAAGGGCAGGGAGAGGAGCCTGAGGTCGTGATACATATAGGTACCAATGACATAGGTAAAAAAAGAGAAGAGGTCCTGAAAGGAGAATTTAGGGAGTTAGGAGTTAAAGAGAAGGACAGCAAAGGTAACAATCTCGGGATTACTGCCTGTACCACGCGACAGTGAGAGTAGGAATGGAGCGAGGTGGAGGATAAATGCGTGGCTGAACGACTGGTGCAGAAGACAGGGATTCAAATTTCTGGATCATTGGGACTTCTTTTGTGGAAGGTTCGACCTGTACAAAAAGGATGGGTTGCACTTGAACCTGAGGGGGACCGATATCCTGGCGGGGAGATCTGCAAAGGCTACTGGGGAGACTTTAAACTAGAATGGTTGGGGGGAGGGACTCAAATAGAGAATGCTATTAGACAGTGTGTGAGGCAGGAGGCAGAGAAGGAAAGCACCCAGACCCAACATGTAGGGGGGAAAGAAGAAAACAATAATAAACAGAGAATAAGAGGTGGTGGGGTTCTTAAATGGGTGAGCAGAGAAACAGAGGGGTGTAAAATGCGGGCGGAAGCAATAGGTAGCAAGGTGAAAGGTAAAAGTGGCAGGCAGACAAATCCAGGGCAAAAATCAAAAAGAGCCACTTTTCAACATAATTGTATAAGGGGTAAGAGCGTTGTAAAAACAAGCCTGAAGGCTTCGTGTCTCAATGCAAGGAGCATTCATAATAAGGTGGATGAGTTGAACGTGCAGATAGCAATTAATGATTATGATATAGTTGGGATCACGGAGACATGGCTCCAAGGTGACCAAGGCTGGGAGCTGAACATCCAGGGATATTCAATATTCAGGAGGGATAGAGAGAAAGGAAAAGGAGGTGGGGTAGCGTTGCTGGTTAGAGAGGAGATTAACGCAGTGGAAAGGAAGGACATTAGCTTGGAGGATGTGGAATCGGTATGGGTAGAGCTGCGAAACACTAAGGGGCAGAAAACGCTGGTGGGTGTTGTGTACAGGCCACCCAGCAGTAGTAGTGAAGTTGGGGATGGCATCAAACAGGAAATTAGAAATGCGTGCAACAAAGGCAAAACAGTTATAATGGGTGACTTCAATCTACATATAGATTGGGTGAATCAAATTGGCAGGGGTGCTGAGGAAGAGGATTTCTTGGAATGTATGAGGGGTAGTTATCTAAACCAACATGTAGAGGAACCAACGAGAGAGCAGGCTATTCTAGACTGGGTATTGAGTAATGAGGAAGGGTTAGTTAGCAGACTTGTTGTGCGTGCCCCCTTGGGCAAGAGTGATCATAATATGGTTGAGTTCTTCATTAGGATGGAGAGTGACATTGTTAATTCAGAAACAACGGTTCTGAACTTAAAGAAAGGTAACTTTGAGGGTATGAGACGTGAATTGGCCAAGATTGACTAGCAATTAGTTCTAAAAGGGTTGACGGTGGATATGCAATGGAAGGCATTTAAAGACTGCATGGATGAACTACAAAAATTGTTCATCCCAGTTTGGCAAAAGAATAAATCAAGGAAGGTAGTGCATCCGTGGATAACAAGGGAAATCAGGGATAGTATCAAAGCAAAAGATGATGCGTACAAATTAGCCAGAAAAAGCAGCATACCAGAGGACTGGGAGAAATTCAGAGACCAGCAGAGGAGGACAAAGGGCTTAATTAGGAAAAGGAAAATAGATTATGAAAGGAAACTGGCAGGGAACATAAAAACTGACTGCAAACGTTTTTATAGATATGTGAAGAGAAAGAGATTAGTTAAATCAAATGTAGGTCCCTTGCAGTCAGAAACGGGTGAATTGATCATGGGGAACAAGGATATGGCAGACCAATTGAATAACTACTTTGGTTCCGTCTTCACTAAGGAAGACATAAATAATCTGCCGGAAATAGCAGGGGGCCGCGGGTCAAAGGAGATGGAGGAACTGAGTGAAATCCAGGTTAGTCGGGAAGTGGTGTTGGGTAAATTGAATGGATTAAAGGCCGATAAATCACCAGGGCCAGATAGGCTGCATCCCAGAGTACTTAAGGAAGTAGCTCCAGAAATAGTGGATGCATTAGTGATAATTTTTCAAAACTCTTTAGATTCTGGAGTAGTTCCTGAGGATTGGAGGGTAGCAAACGTAACCCCACTTTTTAAGAAGGGAGGGAGAGAGAAAACGGGGAATTACAGACCAGTTAGTCTAACATCGGTAGTGGGGAAACTGCTAGAGTCAGTTATTAAAGATGGGATAGCAGCACATTTGGAAAGTGGTGAAATCATTGGACAAAGTCAGCATGGATTTACGAAAGGTAAATCGTGTCTGACGAATCTTATAGAATTTTTCGAGGATGTAACTAGTAGAGTGGATAGGGGAGAACCAGTGGATGTGTTGTATCTGGACTTTCAGAAGGCTTTCGACAAGGTACCACATAAGAGATTAGGATACAAACTTAAATCACACGGTATTGGGGGTTCAGTATTGATGTGGATAGAGAACTGGCTGGCAAACAGGAAGCAAAGAGTAGGAGTAAACGGGTCCTTTTCACAATGGCAGGCAGTGACTAGTGGGGTACCGCAAGGCTCAGTGCTGGGACCCCAGCTATTTACAATTTATATTAATGATCTGGACGGGGGAATTGAAAGCAACATCTCCAAGTTTGCGGATGACACTAAGCTGGGGGGCAGTGTTAGCTGTGAGGAGGATGCTAGGAGACTGCAAGGTGACTTGGATAGGCTGGGTGAGTGGGCAAATGACTGGCAGATGCAGTGTAATGTGGATAATTGTGAGGTTATCCACTTTGGTAGCAAAAACGGGAAGGCAGACTATTATCTAAATGGTGGCCGATTAGGAAATGGGGAGATGCAGCGAGACCTGGGTGTCATGGTACACCAGTCATTGAAAGTAGGCATGCAGGTGCAGCAGGCAGTGAAGAAAGCGAATGGTATGTTGGCCTTCATAGCAAGAGGATTTGAGTATAGGAGCAGGGAGGTTCTACTGCAGTTGTACAGGGTCTTGGTGAGACCACACCTGGAGTATTGCGTACAGTTTTGGTCTCCAAATCTGAGGAAGGACATTATAGCCATAGAGGGAGTGCAGAGAAGGTTCACCAGACTGATTCCTGGGATGTCAGGACTTTCATATGAGGAAAGACTGGATAGACTTGGCTTATACTCGCTAGAATTTAGGAGATTGAGAGGGGATCTTATAGAAACGTACAAAATTCTTATGAGGTTGGACAGGCTAGATGCAGGAAGATTGTTCCCGATGTTGGGGAAGTCCAGGACAAGGGGTCACAGCTTAAGGATAAGGGGGAAATCCTTTAAGACCGAGATGAGGAAAAACTGTTTCACACAGAGAGTGGTGAATCTCTGGAACTCTCTGCCACAGAGGGTAGTTGAGGCCAGTTCATTGGCTATATTTAAGAGGGAATTAGATGTGGCCCTTGTGGCTAAAGGGATCAGGGGGTATGGAGAGAAGGCAGGTACGGGATACTGAGTTGGATGATCAGCCATGATCGTATTGAATGGCGGTGCAGGCTCGAAGGGCCGAATGGCCTACTCCTGCACCTATTTTCTATGTATCTATGTATCTTGTTGTCAGGGTTTGATGCTCCCTGGGGACCGGTTGTCGGCTCATAGGTTGATTGTCTCGCTCTGGTTTAGGCATCGTCACCAGGTCATCTCGATCAACCAGGGTTTGATGTTCCCTGGGGACCGGTGGTCGGCTCACAGGTCGATTGTCTCGCTCCGGTTTTGGCGAAGTCACCAGGTCATCCAGGTCAACATCAGCGTGATGAAATGGCTCTTTAGTCCTCAGATGGCGCCGATTCCAACGATAGATGATGTCGTCCTTGGTCCTGACTTCATACGATCTGGGTTGCGCCACATGGCCTACAACCACAACCTTCCTCCAGGGCTGATGTCGGTCACCGGTCGGCTTCACTCGAACTGGATCATCAGCTTTCAGGGGAATCAGATCTTGGGATCCTCTGTTGTCGTAGTTTGCTTGTCTGTCTCCAGCTGCTCTCAACTCAGCTCCTACCTTTTTCTGAATTTCAGGTTTGGGCAGCCTCTGTGTAGTTGGTGGAATGGTCCTGGTACATCTGTTCATCAGTCTTTGTACTGGACTGCTCCTCATGCCAGGTGTTCCAGGAGAATAAAGCCCCGGAGGCCGGTCGTGCGTCAGTCAGGCCGGAAGCCGTGAGAGTTGAGTCCAGAATTGTGAGTGCTCCAGCCGTGCTGACTGAACTGTGAGTCCACAAGCAGTTAGTGAGAGTTGAGTCCAGAACTGTGAGTCTACAAGTCGCACTGAGTGAATTGTGAGTCCACAAGCAGTTAGTGAGAGTTGAGTCCAGAACTGTGAGTCTACAAGTCGCGCTGAGTGAATTGTGAGTCCACAAGCAGTTAGTGAGAGTTGAGTCCAGAACTGTTAGTGAGTGAATCCAGCTGTTAGTGAGTGAATATGAATCTACAAGCCGTGGCTCACTCAGGAAGTTGCAATCACTCCGGAAAGTCGCGCTCAGTCCAGAGGTCCAACCTGAGTCCAGAAGTCGGGCGTAAGTAGATTGAATGAGTTTTACTGTCAAATGTCCCGGACGTGTGTGTGTGTGTGTGTGTGGTGGAGTGTGTGTGTGTGTGTGTGTGTGTGTGTGTGTGTGTGTGTGTGTGTGTGTGTGTGTGTGTGTGTGTGTGTGTGTGTGTGTGAGTGAGTGTGCGTGTGTAAGTGTGAGTGTGTGAGATATGGAGGGAATGTGTGTGTGTGTGTGTGTGTGTGAGAGATGGAGGGTGTGTGTGTGTGTGTATGTGTGAGCCCACCATCCGTGATTGAGTGAACTGCCAGCCCACCAGCCGTGAATGAGTGAACTGCCAGCCCACCAGCCGTGAGTGAACTGCCAGACCACCAGCAGTGAGTCAGTGAACTGCCAGCCCACCAGCCGTGACTGACTGAACTGCAAGTCCAAGAATCCATTGGACCCACAATGTCCATACTAGCCCTCTGAAAACCAGTCCCTTCAGCCCACAACACCCATACTAGCGCTCCAGAGAGCCCCACCCCCCTTACTTGCCACAACTATACGAATTGACGGAAAGAGGTGGAATATTGCGTTGGGGGACCAGCCCTCCCATGTGAACATGGGACCCAACGGGTCCCACTTAGTCTAGTATTCTCTAATATTCTCTCTCTCTGATATTCTCTCCAAGTATTTCTAAGACACTGTAAGACACTAGGACCATATGGCTCTATATAAATCTATGACTACAGAATTATGGCTCTGTGACTATGGCTCGATGCTCATAGGGCCAAAAAGTTGTAGATGCTGCCTGTCCCGCTGAGTTACTCCAGCACTTTGCGTCTATCTTCGGTGTAAACCGGCATCTGCTGTTCCTTCCTGCATGTTTCGGGCCGGGACCCTTCTTCAGTCTGAAGAAGGATCTCGACTCGAAACATGGCCCATTTCTTCTTTCCAGAGATGCTGCCTATCCCGCTGAGTTACTCCAGCACTTTGTGTCTACCTTTGATTTAAACCAGCATCTGCAGATCCTTCCCACACAAAATGCTTTCCTTACACGGTGCATCTGTAGGAGTTGGGGAGAGTTGTGGAGTGTAGTCTAGACGGTAACGAGCTGGGACAAAGTTGTACTTCCACTGGACATTGATGCGTTGATCTGGGGACTCCTTTTCTCCGGGAGTATTGCTTACGGTGCAGAAATAGTCGCAGGTCTCGACCTGTACAGTGGCCCTCAGTCTGTATTCTGCACCATATTCCCACAGATCTGTAGACTGAGAGCCACAGAGCTTTCTCCAGCTGTAAGAGTTCACTACAAGGTTGGCCTGTGATCCACACCGCAGTGTGATGTATTTACCAGCAGGAGGGGCTGTTGGAGCTGTGATCATCACATTGATAGGAGCGTCTACAGGGAGAAACATTCCCAGTGTCAGACACACACACAGTGGAGCTCCCTGTATATTTACATCCATTTGTCTCTCTCTGTCGGTCTCTGTCTCGGTCTCTCTCTCTCTCGCTGTCTCTCTCTCTCTATTCCTCCCCTATCTCTGTCTCCCTCTCCCTGTCTCCCTCCCTCTCTAAGACTCTAACATTCTCTAAATCTAACATTAAGATTTTCCCTCCCTCTCTCTCCCTCTTCCTCTCTCTCTCTCCCCCTCTCTCCCTCCCGCAGTGCGGCGCTCCCTCCTTCCTGCACCTCCCTCCCTCCAGGAGAAAACTCCCAACTTGTCACCCTGTATAACACCACGAGAGGGAGGGAGGGACAGAGAGAGGGAGAAAGGGAGTGAGAAAGAGAGAGAGGCAGTGAGAAAGAGAGAGAGAGAGGGAGGAATGAGGGGAGAGGGAGAGGGTGGGAGGGAGGGAGTGAGAGAGAGTGAGAAAGCGAGGGAGAGAGAGGGAGTGAGAGAGAGAGGGGGAGGGGCAGTGAAGAGGAAATGCCGTTCCCTATAACGGGCAATGTTGAAGGGTTTGTGTACGGGATGGCGGGGAATACTCACACTGGACATTAACAGTGATGGTCTCTGAGCTGACAGTTCCAATCTCGTTCTCCGCTGTACAGAGATACCGACCCGCTTGTTGTGGGGTAATTCTGTTGAACACCAGCGTCTGGTCCCAGTGTCTGTACACAAAGCCATTGCGGTACCAGGAGTATCTGTTCACGGGTGGATCACTCACACGGCTAACACACGGCAGACTCAGCCGGTCATTCATGTTCACGCTCACCTTCGCTCTGACCTCCACACCATTGACACGGGACTCAATGTGAACACCTTGGGGCTTATCTGAAATGTTTGGACAGGAAAGAGTTACCCAGGGTTAGACACACACACACACACAAGCTCCCACTCTCTCTCCCTCACCCTCTCTTCCTCTCTCCCTCCCTCTCTCCCTCTCCCTCCCTTTCCCCCCTCCCTCCCTCCTAACCACCCTAGTTCATTAGGGATACTCAGCATGGTTTATTGTTCCGTTTAGTTTAGAGATATAGCGTGGAAACAGGCCCTTCGACCCACCGATTCTGTGCTGACCAGCGATCGCCCGTTCACAAGCTAGTTCTGTGTTTAGTTCAGAGATTCAGCGTTGAAACAGGCCCTTCGGCCCACCGAGTCCATCCTGACCAGCGATCGCCGCACACTAACACTAACCTACACACACACACTAGGGGACAATTTACAATTTTTACTGAAGCCTATTAACCTGCAAACCTGCACGTCTTTGGAGTATGGGTGGAAACCGGAGCGCCCGGAGAAAACCCACGTAGGTCACAGGGAGAACGTGCAAACTCCGCACAGACAGCACCCGTGGTCGGGATGGAACCCGGGTCTCTGGCGCTGTGAGGCAGCAGCTCTACCCGCTGCGCCACCAGGCCGCCCTTATTCAGGTCAATATAGACAATAGACAATAGACAATAGGTGCAGGAGTAGGCCATTCGGCCCTTCAAACCAGCACCGCCATTCAATGTGATCATGGCTGATCATCCCCAATCAGTACCCCGTTCTTGCCTTCTCCTCATATCCCCTGACTCAGCTATCTTTAAGAGCCCTATCTAACTCCATCTTGAAAGCATCAAGAGAATCGGCCTCCACCGCCCTCTGAGGCAGAGAATTCCAGATTCACAACTCTCTGGGTGAAATAGTTTTTCCTCATCTCCGTTCTAAATGGCTGACCCCTTATTCTTAAACTGTGTGTGGCCCCTGGTTCTGGACTCCCCCGACATGGGGAACATGTTTCCGATGTTGGGGGAGTCCAGGACATGCAGGAAACATGTTCCCGATGTTGGGGGAATCCAGAACCAGGGGCCCGAGTTTAAGAATAAGGGGTAATAGATTTAGAACGGAGACGAGGAAACAATTTTTCTGGCAAATTTCAACCTTTGATTAGAGCAAAATCTTTCCCCCTTGACTCTACAGCAATTGGTGCCTTTACTTCTTTAAAGAAACAATTAGAATCTGCGACATTACACGCCATCGATGAGGATCTCCCCTTTGTTGTGGAATGTGATGCCTCTGATTTAGCAATATCAGCAACATTAAATCAAGGAGGACGACCAGTGGCTTTCATGTCTCGTACTCTCCAAGGTAGTGAATTGCACTACTCACCCGTCGAATAGGAAGCTACAGCAATTATTGAAGCAGTGAGAAAATGGTCATTTCCTTGCTCGCCAGCACTTCACTTTGATAATAGATCAGCGTTCAGTAGCTTTTATGCTGGATAATCAGAAACAAACGATGATTAAAAACAGTAAAATTCATGAATGGAGGATTGAATTATCTGCATATAGTTATTCAATTGAGTACCGCCCTGGTAAGGATAATGTTGCTCCGGATACATTAACTCGAGCATTTTGTGCCTCTGTTCATTCTTCTGCACTCATTGATCTTCACAATGGGATGTGTCATCCTGGAGTCACTCGTTTGTTACACAATGTTCGTTCCAAAAACGTACCTTTCTCTACAGAAGATGTGAAGATGACGTGTGCTTCATGTAGAATCTGTGCTGAATTAAAACCAAGGTTCTTCCGTCCTGAAGAAGGAAGATTGATCAAAGCTACTCAACCTATGGAACGTTTGAGTATTGACTTCAAAGGGCCTTTACCATCCTCCTCTCGAAATGTTTATATACTTACCATAGTTGATGAATATTCAAGGTTTCCATTTGCCTTTCCTTGTCCAAATATGTCAGCTGCTACGGTTATCAAATGTTTAGATCAACTGTTTTCACTCTGTGGATTTCCAAGTTACGTACATTCTTATTGGGGCACCTCATTCATGTCAAAATATTTAAAAGACTATCTTTCTAATAGAGGAATTGCAACAAGTAAAACAACACCATATCATCCTATTGGAAATGGTCAAGTTGAGAGGTATAACGGAATCATTTGGAAAGCAGTGACCATACCAGATCAGCAGTGGGAATGTGTTCTACCAGATGCATTACACTCCATCAGATCGCTACTGTCAACTGCTACCAATACTACTCCACATTAGCGGTTCTTTAACTTCAAACAGCGTTATTCTAGTGGTACTTCTCTGCCATCATGGTTGACTAGCCATGGGCCTGT
>JAXLNO010004249.1:0-32393 GCA_038087875.1 Malacoraja senta
GATGATCAGCCATGATCACATTGAATGGCTCGAAGGGCCGAATGGCCTACTCCTGCACCTGTTGTCTATTGTCTACCGCTGCACCACTGTGCCAACAAACACTCATCATACGTCACCCCATTCACCCCAGGATCATTCTCGTGAACCTCCTCTGGACCCTTCGAGCCAGCACTGCCATTCACTGTGATCATGGCTGATCATCCACAATCAGTATCCCCAGGGCTCAAAATTAGCGGTTGCCCGGGTGCCACTGACCACTCAAAGCGCCGCCGGGCAACCTAAACACCGAGTCATTTTGCCCGGCTTGGCAACCAGATACTGGTTTGTACTGAAGATAGACACAAAAAACTGGAGTAACTCCGCGGGTCAGGCAGCATCTCTGGAGAAACGGAACGGGACAGCGGCTCCATTTCCTCCTCCTCCTGCCCCGCTCCCGCCCTGATAAGGGCCTCTGCTTGTAAACCCGCTAACGGCGCTTTCAAACAAACTCCCCCCGCACTCCGAGGCCGGGAGGAGGGAGGGAGGGAGGGGGACGCCTCGGAGTGCGGGAGAGTTTGTTTGAAAGCGCCGTTAGCGGGTTTACAAGCAGAGGCCCTTATCAGGGCGGGAGGGGTGCGGGAGGAGGAGGAGATGGAGCCGCTGTCCCGGCCGCTGCTGCCGCTGTTCGGGGCCCGTCATTCGCTCCGACCCTTCCTCACCCCGCACCAAGTATCTTTGCCCCGCACAACAGCCGCCGACACGAAACGTCGCGTCTGAAGCAACTGCACCAAAGATCTCTGAGCTGCAACCGCCCGGCCCCGCACCTTGCTGTTGGCTGGCGGAGGAAGGAGGCGGTGGCGAGGAGTTCCCAACGGCCAAGGCAGCGGGGCGATGTTGTCCGAGCAGCGCTGGCCTTCCTTCCTCCCTCCCCACCTAGCTCCCCCTCTCCCTCTCTCCCTCTCGTACGCCCCCTCCACCCCCCTTAATCCTGGGACCCCTCCACTCCATCCCGCACTGATCCCCATTCCCGCCTCTATTCAGTCCTCACTGACATCCCCTGTGCTCCCCTCCCCATCTACCCCCCTCCCCATCTACCCCCCCCCCCCATCTATTCATCCTGCGCTGATCACCCTATCCACCTCGCATTGATTCTCCTGCCACCCCCACCCCCCATGCATCCTACACTTGTTCCCCAATTCACCCTGTACTTACCCCTTTTCTATCCATCCTGCACTTCTCCTCCATCCATCCATCCTATACTGATCCCCCATCCATCCTGTACTGATCCACGCATTCATCCCGTACTGACCCACCCTCCATTTACCCTGCACCTTCCCCCTTCCCCTCATTCATCCTGTAGTGATCTCCCATTCATCCTGCACAGACCCTCCGATCCACACTCTACTGACCCCCCGCCCATTCATCCTGTACTGATCCTCCCATTCAAGAAGAATGGGGGGAACAGTCTGAAGAAGGGTCTTGACCCGAGACGTTGCCTATTTCCTTCGCTCCATAAATGCTGCCTCACCCGCTGAGTTTCTGCAGCACGTTTGTCTACCCCATCCATCCCGTACTGAACCCCCCTTATTCAACACCACTGACATCCCCGGTGCTCTCCCTTCACAATTTTACCTACTCCAACCAACACGTACTAATTCACCTGCCTCAATCCATCCATTCTGCACCGACTGCCTTCTAACCCACCACCCCGCCATCTATCCACCCGCACTGATTCACACACACCCCCCTCCCTGACCCTATTTTGCTGGAAATGTCTTCAGAGCTAACTTTGACTATGTTTGATAACGGAATGCAATCAAATGTATTTTAATTCCCAATGTTATTATTTGTTTTAATACATAAAGATGGATTAATTAAATTGTGAACACGTGAAACATTAAAACCGCAGTGTTCGATTGTCACTGTAACCGTTGACACGTTATTACAGAATTCATTTTCATGGCAAATCAATGCTCTTAATATGGAGTATCCGTACTGTAGTTATTTAATGAGCAACATTCATAACTATACGTAAGCATATATGTTACCATGGTCCAGGATTTATTGACACAGGTTGATCATACGCTGAATAATCCAACCACATTGTTGTTTGGAAGTGGAAAGAACTAATAGAAATTGCATTAATTGCAACGTGTAAAAAGAGTTGAGATACTGTCTTATAATTTTGCTGCATGTCATTGTGGGATATATCATGTCTTGATTGGTGAATATGTTTAGTTTGTGACTTTATTTGAAGCAGAAATAATATGTGAATGCTTCATTGAGTATAATTCCGATTGGTAATTACGCACTTCGTCCGAGCACATTATTGCATGCGTCATGCAAGCCATCTTAAATGACCACCTAAACTGTCATTTGGCAACCTAAAAAGCTGCCAAGGTTGCCCGGCTGGCAACAGGGAAAAAAAGTTAAGCGAGAGCCCTGGAGCACCACGCTGAGTTGACCATGAGGCAGACGCCCCCTCCTCTCCCTTTTCCAGATGCCAGTGTACGGCTATACGGTGGATGGAGAAACCTTCAGGCTGGACCGCTGAGTCTGGGGAGCTGGGGGTGAGCCATGTCTCTGTGAAACAGAATACAGAGCATTCCCTCAGCACCCTTTGATAAAGCAGCCTTGCCCTTAAGTCCTTCACTTTATTTTCAAGTGACTGTACGTTGGCTACTAGGATAGTAGGGAGACGGGGCCGGAGTACCCTGCGCTTCAGTCTGACCTGATGTCCTGCCCGTCGGCCACGTTTCCGGACACAATGGAGGCTTCCCCTTTGTTTCCAGGTGCTGAGTCCACTGTACCTGCTGTTTCTGCGGACCTGCGCTGGGACGGGGATTCCTTCACAGACGGCAGCTCCAGCTCCGTAACGAATGGGGGTACATTCAGTTGGAAGCTCCAGCTTCATTGTTCCTGGGAGATCCGGCCCGTCGGCTCTGGAGGTGATCCCGGGGTTCCCAGGTACAGTACCTGGGATCCTCAGTCGGGTCGGGAGTTCTGCAGCCAGCGTGGGAAAATTTAAAGTCCGGGGCTCCCGCAGCTGTGGGAGATCGCGAAATTGCCAGCGCTTTCAGCTGCCCAAGCAGCTTGTCTGAAACGGCACCGATTACTGCCGTTTCCCTGATGCAGGTAAGTTGATAGAAGTTGCAGGTGAACCTTTTCTGTTCTGGTGCTCCGCAAAAGTCGCCGCAGGCAGGCACCATCTTAATTGGCTTGGTAAAACTGAAAACTGTCCCTAGTGTGTGTAAGATAGTGTTAATATGCAGGAATTGCTGGTCGCCTGGACTCAGTGGGCCGAAGGGCCTGCTTCCACGCTGTATTTCTAAACTAAACTAAAAACTAGGGACAATTTACAGAGGTCCAATTAATCTACCAACCCACACTACTTTGTGGTGAAAACACAGTTACAGGGAAAACATGCAAACTCCACACAGACAGTAAAAAAAACAAGTCTTTGAGTTATTAGCCGCACTATGTATTTACTCCCTGGAGGGTCGTGATCTGGCTTTGGACGCACTGGAAAACTACAAGGCAAGTATAAAACTGCTCTTCAAAACATCCTGGCAATATGTGCTTGTTAGAAACGCAGGGATCAGTAAGTGACAGCCCTTCGGCCCACCATGTCCGTGCCAACCAGCGATCACCCTGCACACCCTGCCCTGCACACCAGGGAAAAGTTACAATTTACAAAAGCCAATTAACCTACAAACCTATCAACGTGTACGTCTAGAGTGTGGGAGGAAACTAGAGCACCATGAGAAAACCCACAGTCACAGGGTGAACATACAAACAGCACCCATAGTCAGGATCGACCCCGTGTCTCTGACGCTGTAAGGCACCACTGTGTGGCTGCCTATCTTCACACATTCTGCCTGATCTCCAGCATTTTCAGCAGTTTCTGTTTTTATTGCATAATGCAGTATTACACTAGAGTGTGCAAAACATTCTGAAAAGGTAACTTTCCCAAAATGAGTAACTGTTTAATCAATGAAATTTTATAATTCACATTTGTAAACCTCATGAGTGTCCTGGTCCAAGTGAATTGACTTTAGTAGATAATAAAATTCAATACATAAAGAATTCCCTGGATTTATTGCAAAACTCAGAATTGCTCCAAGAGCTGTCCTGCGATCATCCGCACACAAGTTCTATGTTATCCCATCCTATACATGAGGGACAATTTACAGAAGCCAATTAATCCACAAACCTTATATCTTTGGAGTGTGGGAGAAAACTAGAGCATCTGGAGAAAACCCATGCAGGCACAGAGAGAACACACCAACTCTGTACAGACAGCATCCATTGTCAGGATTGAACCTGGGTCTCTTGCATTGGAAGACAGCAACTCAACCACTGTGCTGCCCTTTCCTTGGGAGAAAGTAGACATTGAGTCATGCCCTTTCAGTGGTAATTCTCCTAAAAGATAACAACTACTTTTTTTTCCAGGAACAATTGTTTCCTTCTCCCCACCATCTCTACACTTTGACAACATAAGGGCCTCTTAATGTTTAATTTTGATGGAACACCACTGTCTCCATTGCTTCCCTCTATCCTGTCAAACTTCCCTTCCAGCCCATGGTCCTGTAATCTACATCTTTCTTTCTTCTCTCGTGCTCTGCTGAGGAAGCTTTGACCACATGACCAATCCCCAACATACTGGACACCATTTTCACGAAATCATTAGAAAATCGTTTTCATAAGACATGGGAGCAGAATTAGGCCATTTGGCCCATCTACACCATTCATTCATGGCTGATCTACCCCACTCATGACCTACTGTCCTATCCATCCTCATGAATTAATAGCAACTTTTAAAAATTGATTTTACTTTATTTTTTCTTGGCAGACTGTGAAAAGGCAACACTACTGATTTAGTGTAATCATAAATGAACTCCAGGCTACAGATAATGTTCCATATATGACTATGTTGCTGAGTGTCATCAACGCTATCATTTTTGGGAAGTGAGGAACTGATACCTCGTACTCATCTGCGGAATGAATTCATAGGTAATTCAGCTGCTTACCATCCAGCCCACCCATAGTAATTTAAGTATAGAGTATTTTCCTTACCTGAAAAGCACAACATAGCTGCTTCCAGATCCAAAATAGAAAATCTCTCCTGAAACTTATAGAGAAATATCAATTCAATATCCTGCCATTGTAAAGGATTCCCTCTTTTGATTCAAAAGGTTTTCAGTAATTCCAGACGCCACTGCAGTCACCTATTAACTGGCTCAGTTGAAAAAGTTCACTTAAAAGATAGACAAAGTACAAATTCTTAAGACCATACAAAGCTTTAATTTAACGTCTGACGGGTGTGAACTGAGAGACCCAGAGGCAACAGGTTCTCACGTCTGAATCTCCAGCAGCACACACAAAGAAATACCAGAACACCGAAGCTTATATACGTACCGATATAAAACAATTTGCATGATATAATGACAAAAAACCATCATCCACCTCCAAATATGGAGTTGTTTTTCACTCTTTGCCAAAAGCCAGTTACCCCAATGGAATTCTCTGGGCCCCTTCTTATCTGATTAACCTCTTCAACTTACATAAAAAAACTTGTAAGAGAGCTGCGAACTATTCAACTTAAAGGGAAAAAAACCTGGCATGATAGGAGTTGTCCAAATCCCATCATGCATTACAATTGGCCTTTTACATCAGGAAAGTTTAAATATGACAACAATCAATTAATAACTAACTCTTTCATTCCTCCCTTTTATCATGTAATGATAACACTACAGTCCTTGGTTAGTACATAGTAAAGGCTTCAGACATTTCAGTACATAGATTAAGATAATGATCAGCAGTACAATCGATCCATAATGTATTACCATTCCCCATATTCCTCCAAACATACTAAATGGCCACCATTCTACACCCTTATTAAAGTTATGCATTTCCTCCCCTACCTCTGTAATCTTCTTTATTTCTGCAGTAATATGTGCTGCTAAATCTGTAATGTTAGAAGATTCATCAGGGATGTAAGTACAGCATTCACGCCCCATAATAGCACATGTACCCCCTTTCTCTGCCAGAATCTCAGTAAGGTTAAGTGGTATTGTTATGAGGGGTATTCCTTCTCCACCATTATATGGGATGAGCGTACACAACCAGCATACATTTATTATTACGAAGGGCAAATTCAAAACTCATAAACAAAAACAGATTATTTCACCAAGTCCAGTCCATATGGGCCAACCCCAGAATATAAAAGAGGGTCAATAGCCCCATTGTCCTTTTTTGGTTCTCCGAACTGTTTAAAGTCAATCAGATGAATCCAACGCGGTGATCTTCAATCTTCTTGGCGGTTGATGTTGTTGATACCACTTGGTACAGTTCTGTTCAACACAGTTTTAATTCCTTCCGTCCCAATGCCTTATCAGTATGTAGTCTGACAGTATGAACTCGTCCCTGTGTTCAACTGGTAGTGGTATCTGCACTTCTTGTACCTTAGAATGCAGACCTGGCAAGGCATCGGTTAATTGCTGTGTATAATAATTAGTTAATCACTGAGGGCCTGTAGGTGAAACTTCCACACGTGAGTCGCACCACCAGTGGGTACGTAGCCTGTGGTCACCCTCAGTCCATAGCATCCTTCCCACAACTCGCAGTCACCCAGCCCTGCGTCACCTGCAAATCTACCAATGCCACCATCACATTGCATTACATCGGCATACTCAGTTTCTCGCAGATCTGATGGCTATCAATGTCCCAAGATAGGCGAGAAATAGCGACATGTCCATCGCAATCTATCCTAGAAAGGGATTTCTTAAATTAAAGAAGTTAACATTTTATCTTTTTGGCACCATACTGACAATCTTACAGTGGTGAAAGTGAACCCACGCATGTCTCCCCTCCACCTTTTCTGCGGTAGGGGTTGTTAGAAGGACCTGGTAATGCCCTTCCCACCGAATGTCCCGAATCTTCCTCATCTAATTCCTGATTATTACACAAGTACCAGGATCAATTTTAGACATAGTGGTTCTATTGTAGATCCTTCAATGCCCTGGTTAACGATAAAATATAATTAGTCATTTCCATTGTCATGTGATGAAAGTGAACAGCCTTTGGAGTATTCTGGTTCCATGTTGCCCCCAGTGGATGGTCATATAAAATCTCTGCTGAATTCCTTTTATTGTCATTCAAACAATTCAAACAAACAAAAGTTTGAACAGATTTTCGTTCCCTGTAGTCATAACAGCAAAAACAAAACACACAGTTCCACACAACATCCAGCACAGTGAATCTCCAAACACCTCCTTACTGTGATGGAACGCAAAAGTCCTATTTCCCTCTCTCCCTTCTTATCTGTTCCACTGGAGAAAGCCTGTCCCAAGAGAAATACAAGCAACATGATCTTGTGAAGTATCTCAGCAAGCAATGTAATATCAATTAGCTCTTTCATGCCTTGTGTTTCATTTTGGCCAAAAATGTCACACAAAACAATTCAATTCTCACAACACAAAATTTGCACATCAAAATAAAGTCCACAATAGACCTACACAAAACTCAGTATTTAGAACCACAGAAGTTAACAATGTAAAAAAAGTATTTGATTTAAATACTCCAAATCTGAAGAATCTGAGTGTGCCCCTTTAATTGAAAGCACTGAACCGCATCGGAATTCTCAGTGGAATCCTTATCAGTGGGAAAAAAAACCCATTTACACCAAGGGACCCCATTCATTTCAGTCTCTTAAAGGAACCCATACACATACACAAAAGAATGTACAAAAGCCATTTACAAAAGCAGTTCATACTATATTTACTTCAAAGACGTCTCTTTGTAATCTACTTTCCCTTTTTCTGACAAAACCCTTTTTTTTTTTTTCACCAAAAACTTGGTTTCAAAAAATTTACAAGAAAGATTTTACAAGCTGCTGTTTTTTTATTAGCTCTGGGAGGACTGAGGTCACAATTGTGGTTATAAAGTCTTTTAATTGTGAAAGCCTTCTTGTTGAAACAAGAAAATTAAGTTGGAAATAAAACCCGTTACAGCATTTTCCTTCCACCATAAATCTTCACAATGATAGGCAGCAGGGTAGGATGGTCCAATTCCCTGTCAGTCAGGATCCTGGACTCTGTGATTGGACATGATCCAGATCGTGATTAGTCAGATTTCCCATCACTCAAAGTCTGGCCACACCCACTGAAGTGGCGACCAATCAGACTCCTATTTTTTCAAAGTCTGACCACACCCAATAAGATATCAAATTCCACAGACAAAGACCCACATTCTCATCCGAGGCTTAGCAATGCAAGGTTGCCTGCCATTCTGTTGCTCTGTGCCAAAGGCTATTCAAATCTTGAAGGCAGGTTTGTTTTAACTCTCAATGTTGAGTTTAATACTGTTTCTCTTCTCCTGCCTCAGTCCTTACTCCCTTCCTTTTCTTCGTCTGCTTTAGTCAGGAAATGTTTAATTCTGTCCGAATTTCCCCGCCAATTTCCCCTATTTTGCTTTGTCAGAAAAAGGGATCCCATCACCTTTTCTCATTTCCTAACCATGTGGTCAGCTTGTAACTTAATATTCTAAATTTCTTATTATACTTAGGATTCAAATAACACATATGTTGGACGGGGGTTCCCCCCTCACTGTTATCCAGAGCATTCCCCATAGATAGATAGAGAGAAAGAGAAAGAGAAAGCAGACTTCACTTTCTTTACCTCTTTGATATACGACCCAAGTGTTTCAACGAAGCAGACCCGCTAACCGAGACCCCCGTTTCTCAACCTGGCAGACTTCTTACTCTTTATTAATTCCGAATCGTTCCAAATATATCAACCAGTCCGACTCGCTACTCGAGACCCCAGTTTCTCAATTTGGCTGATTTTTTAATATACAACGCCACTTATTTCTCAATCCGACAACTCCCCGGATGTTTCAA
Source organism: Malacoraja senta (assembly GCA_038087875.1). Lineage (NCBI taxonomy): Eukaryota > Metazoa > Chordata > Chondrichthyes > Rajiformes > Rajidae > Malacoraja > Malacoraja senta. Next base: position 8,879 of record JAXLNO010004249.1, read on the forward strand.
TAAGCCAGACGCACACCTCACCTCCCGTATCTCAACCCGACAAAACACGGATGTCTCAACGAGGCCAATAAGCCCTTAGTAGAGAGAAAAGAAAAAAACAAAGAGAGATAGACAGAGAGAGAGAAAGAGAAACCACTCACGTCCTTCTTCACAATATACACAGCCCATCTTAAAAATACATGCACAATTCTGTCTTAAAAATACATACACAATCCCTTCTTAAAAATAAAAGCACAAGTCTGTCTTAAAAATACATACACAAAATTCATACGTAAAAATACATACACAATTCACAATTGGTCTTACCTTTGTCTATCTCTAAGAACCTCGGCAGGGAACCAACACAACGTCTGATGAAGAATCACCTATGTTCCCTGGAATGTCAAGGGGTCGGTTGCAACGGACCGATTAGAGCTCAGTTTTCTCCCTTGCCAAACCCGGTAACATCTGCAACCTCAAGCTCATTCAGCTGTTGATGGTGTCGCAGCGAGACCTGCGCGACTATGCCAATGAAAAAGTTCACTTAAAAGATAGACAAAGTACAAATTCTTAAGACCATACAAAGCTTTAATTTAACGTCTGACGGGTGTGAACTGAGAGACCCAGAGGCAACAGGTTCTCACGTCTGAATCTCCAGCAGCACACACAAAGAAATACCAGAACACCGAAGCTTATATACGTACCGATATAAAACAATTTCCTTGATATAATGACAAAAAACCATCATCCACCTCCAAATATGGAGTTGTTTTTCACTCTTTGCCAAAAGCCAGTTACCCCAATGGAATTCTCTGGGCCCCTTCTTATCTGATTAACCTCTTCAACTTACATAAAAAAACTTGTAAGAGAGCTGCGAACTATTCAACTTAAAGGGAAAAAAACCTGGCATGATAGGAGTTGTCCAAATCCCATCATGCATTACAATTGGCCTTTTACATCAGGAAAGTTTAAATATGACAACAATCAATTAATAACTAACTCTTTCACAGTAACTGCTGAAGAAGTGTCAGATTATTGGAACAGGTTATTAATAAAATAACCAGGAACACCATGTCATTTTCTCAATGTTTATTTAGTTTAGTTTTGAGGTACAGCATGATAACAGGCCCTATGGTGCACCGAGTCCGTGCTGAGCAATGATCACCCATATACCAGCTCTATGTTATCCCAGTTTCACATCCTACACACCAGGCACAATTCACAGAAGCCAATTAACTACTAACCTGCACGTCTTTGGGATGTGGGAGGCAACCAGAGCACCAGAGAAAACCCACAGGGAGAACGTACAAACTCCATGAAGACAGCACCCATAGTCAGGATTGAACCCAGGTCTCTGGCACTGTAAGGCAGTAACTCTACCGCTGCAGCACGGTGCCACCCATTCATTGTGAAAAAATAGACACTTCAATGTTTTATCAACTTGAACTTAATTCAATTAATTATATAGAGTCTTACAGTGTGGAAACAGGCCCTTTGGCCCAATATGCCCAAGCCAACCAACATGCCCTATTTACACCTGCCTGCATTTGGCCAATATCCTTCCAAACCTATCCTATTCATGTACCTGTCCAAATATTTCTGAAATGTTGCGATAGTACCTGCCTCAACTACCTCCTTCAGTAACTCATTCCATGCCCCCACCACCCTTTGCATAAAAAAAAGTAATCCCTCAGGTTCCTATTTCATATGTAAGATATCTGAGAGAATACTGTTCTTCCCTACACTTATAATTCTTAACATATTTGCTAACCAATATAATTTTAGAGAGTATAGGAACAACCAAAAGAACACGAAAAACAAAACATTTCCTGTATGGCTGTCATTTATGACAAACATCCATCCCAGATTAAGCGATTCTGCCCAAAACAGTTTTTGTTATGATTCTGATAAAGTTGCTTGAGATTCTTAGCAATTACAGGCTTGATTCATGCTCTTTCATTGTAATTCTTCTTAAAGGGGAACATTCTTAGTTCATTAAAGTTACCTTTCAAAACTACAAAATGCAAGTCAAAACAATCCCTTCACATTTTGATTGGAAAATAATGAATAAAGAAAATGAAGTATTACACTAATTTCATTATGGTTGCCTCAAAACCCATTAATAGAAGACAAGAAAAAAATAATGCCACTTTAAATTAAAAATACAAACATTTGTATACATGAATGTCACCTGCTAAGTTCCAAAAGTGGCTTGTTCTGAAAGGCTTTGTTGGAGCTATATTTGTGCACAAGGTAATCATGTTTATTTCAAAATTAAAAAAGTATAAATTGAATATTTGATGCATTTGATATTATCTCCTTCAATGGTTCAGTCTAGTTTCTTTAGAGTAGAGACTCCCTTTCAGGTAATTATTTTATTTGCTTCTAACAAGTAACTTCAGGCTGTCTATTTTTGCACCTGCATTATATAAAATCATGGTCTAGAACTACCTAGACCATATTATGTGTGGCACCATTTGTTGAAGCCAAATAATATTACTAAATTATTGATTTTAGGTCTCCATCTGTTGGATATACTGCCATCATTAAGGTATGGTTTATTCATGTAGATTGCCCAGTTTAAATAGATTTAACATCATGTTTACTAAATGTATGCTCAGATTTCTTGATTGTTATGCATTTTCTGAAGAATATTGTAGATTATGGTTTTTATTTTGAAGTGAAAAGTGAGTTAATTTAACTCTTGCATTACATACGCCTAAAGAGACATTACTTAAGAGAAAGGAATTACCTGATTGAGTTATACTGGCATTTGTTCAAGGGAAATGCACAAACTTAATCTGTATCATGATGTATTCCTTAGGGGAAAAAGATGATGAAGATTTATTAGTCCAATGTTTAACCTTTGAGGACGCTAAAGGAGTTAATGAAACTCTATGGTGGCATTGATATGAATAGCCATCAAGAGGTCTTTACAAGATTGTTTAACAAAGTAAGTGCATGTTTTTTGTTGGTGTTATTTCAGAATTTTAAATGTTTAATTAGTCCAATTTTAGTGAGCCATTGAGTCAAATGAGTTGGATGTTCTGCAACAAATGGCACAGAGTAATATTCATGTGTTTCAGTGAAATGGCTCAAGCTTAATTGTTGTGGTCTGAGAACCTTTTTAAAGTGAAACCTATTGATCTATTTATGATCCACAAAAACTTAATCAAGGTCAAAATTTATCAAAGGTTATGAAATAGTACAATATGAGGGATTATCTCCAGTGTTCATGATTAAACAAAAAGCTACTGTAAAATGTAGATGGTTATTCAATATATTTAAGATAGGAACTTACCCCTACGAGGAATGTCGCCTGGAAGTTGCTGCAGGAAGAAAACCCTGGTCCTTAACAGCAGCGCGGTGCGGGAGAGAGTCGCAGTCGAGGCCCGGTGGAAGGGGCGCCAAGTTCTGCGCTCGGCGAGCAGCCGGAGCCGGGGTCCGAGACGGGCCCGACCTGGGCCAGGGGGCAGCGGAGCCCGGAGCTGGGGACAGCGGAGCCCGGAGCTGGGGACAGCGGAGCCCGGAGCTGGGGACAGCGGAGACCCGGAGCGTGGAGCCGGGCAGCAGGCAACGGGCGGTGGAGCTTGGGGCTGGGCAAGAGGCAGCAGGGGAGCCGGTGCATTGGCCACAGGCAACCGGCGGGCGAAGATGGCGGGCATTGCTGCTGGTCTTGGCAGGTCTAAAGTAAAGCCTGAGATCTACAAGACTGTTGACGGTAAGGTTATTGTTGAGGATGAGTTACTTAACTTTCTTGCTGTAAAGATTAAGACCTTAAGCCAGGATGAGATCATTCTTCTGGTTGCAAACACTTTTGATTCTGAGTGGATAGAGTCCTCGAAGAAAGTTCTGTTTGAACTCTGCCCCACTACACAGCGGAACGTTTCCAATAAAGGGGCACAGAAAGGCGTTAACAACATAAAGAGTTGCCTTAAAGTAATGAATGAGTGTGGGGAGAATACTCCCAGATTTGTCTCTCATTACTTGGATGAACTGCCGCAGGTGACATTTTCTAACATGGACGTCTCGAGCCTACTTCGGAGAATGGAGCAGCTGTACGCTGAGGTCTGTTCTATGAAGCACGTCATGCAGCTACAGGCTGATGTAAGCGAAGATTTTCGTGCCATCACAGTGGAAATTGATCGGCGAGTGGGTGCATTGGAGCGCACCTTGATCACTACTCCAGTGTGTGCATTGGAGCGCACCACTGACCTGACTCGGGGCGGGGATCCGGATGCGTCGGCGGCGATGGATGGAGCCATTGGCATGGCAGACACAGCACTGGGAGCTGCACTGGCAGGAGCCTCTGGCTTAGTTGTGGAGTGAGGGCTGCGGCGGTGGGCCTTGCCTTAAACGTGGAGAGGGTAAAGGCAATGAATAGTCCCAGTGGTTTAACGTTGCAAGACTCTCCAAAGTGGAGTCATGTTGTGAAAAAGGGTCGACGTCATGCTCCAGAGAACACTGTTGGTAAGCCAAAACAGTGCACTATTACCACCGGGCAGAGAAAGAAATCCAGTAATGCTGTGCCTATTATTGGTACCGGAGCTGCGGGTAACATCAAAATGATCAAGACTAACCTGGTGAGTGTTTTTGCCTCCAAGTTTTCACCGGATCTAGATGCCAAAACTTTATCTGTGTATCTTAAAGAAAAACTTGGCCGTGAGGTTACCTGTCAAAAGATTGACACTGTACACAGTAGATACTGTTCATTTAAAGTATCTGCGGAATGTAATGAGGTTGGCGAAATGTACATTCTGGAGCTCTGGCCAGAAGGGGCATTTGTCCGGCGCTATTACGAGCCGCGCAGGGTTGGAGTCATCGGATCAAGCACTGCGCCTGCCGCGGGGAGAATGAGTGTGCCTGCTGGTGCTAGGGGCACTCACTAGTCTCACTAAATGAACATTCGGGTACTATCGTACAACTGTCGTGGCCTGCGTTTGGGCCAGAGCGCAGGGGGATAAAGCTCGCCGCTCAGTTATTGACAACCTTCTGGAGAACTGTGACATACTATGTATGCAAGAGACATTCTTAGCGAAGCAAGATTTGGACAAACTCAATTCTCTCATTGACAACTTTCATGGGGCTGGGGAGTCTACAACTGACCTTGGCATGGGAATAGTCAGAGGTAGGATACCAGGGGGTGTGGCTATTCTATGGAACAAGAAGCTTGACTCATCAATAAATGTGGTTCAGCTTGATGCTGACTGGTGCATTGCCATACACTTTGCTCACAACGACAAGGAATTTGTTATCCTGAATGTATATACACCCTATGAATGCCATCAGAATGAGGATGAATATTTAAATAGGCTTGCTTTCATCTATTCTTTCATTCAAAACAATATTTATTGTAGTGTATATGTCATTGGGGATATGAATGCAGATATCTCAGAAAGGAACTCATTATTTGCCAATCATATGGTTCAGTTCTGTCAAGATAATAATCTAATATTGTCAAGCAAAGTGCTTTTACCTACAGATAGTTATACTTATATTAGTGAGGCCTGGCACACTACGTCATGGCTGGACCACTGTATTAGTACAGCTGATGCACATGCCTCCTTGGGGTGTATGAGCATTCTGTACGGGGCAGCAATGACTGATCATATACTTGTTGCTATGACAATAAATGTTGAACACATACCTGTGGTATCCAGAGATAGAAATAGCTTTAATACAGAAAAACTGGACTAGTCAACGCTTACAAAGAAAGACATCCTAGCCTATTATGCCCATACAGATAAATCTTTAAGCAATATTCATTTATCTAAAGATGCAATAATGTGTAATAATGTTAATTGTAAGGATATGAAGCATAGGAGAGATATCTGCTCCATGTATAATGATATAGTAAGCGCTCTATATGTAGGTAGTAAGCCCTACTACAAGCATATAAATAAGACACATAACATCAGGCCTGGCTGGAATAAGTATGTAGCTGAGTATCATACTGAAGCCACCAAATCATGGGCTATGACAGGTAGACCCAGACAGGGGCCTGTGTTTGAGTACAAGAAGCTCACTAATGCAAGGTATAAGTATGCTGTTCGCTTCATCTGTAAAAATGAGCAAGCTATGAGGGCTGATTCCATGGCTACGAAGCTGCTAAGTAACAACGCTACAGATTTTTGGAAAGCAGTGAGAGCTCTTAACAGTTGCAAAACATCTCTACCATGCACTGTAGATGGAATCTCCGGAACAGCTAATATCGTAGAGTTATGGCGACAACATTATAGTACTTTATTCAACTGTGTCCAAGGTGACTTGTATAGGGTGGACAATATTGAGAGTAATAGCTCAATGGTGATTGTCACATGAGGTGTATCATGCCATGAACAAGCTGTCCGAAAACAAAGCAAGTGGCTTGGATCATATTTCTGCTGAACATCTTAAGTATGCGAGTATGAGGATAGCTCCTCTCCTTGCTATTTGTTTTACAGCTTTATGACTCATGGCTTGTTACCAGACTCAATGTTGTCTGTTCTTTTAGTGCCGGTCATTAAGGACAAAGCTGGTAAAGTAAGTAGCCTAAATAATTACAGGCCCATAGCCTTAGCCAGCATATTGTCAAAAGTTTTAGAAATAGTTCTGCTGGATAGAATAAATAAGTTTGTTAACTCCACAGATAACCAGTTTGGTTTTAAAGCTAAACATGGCACTGACTTATGCATATATGCCCTAAAGGAGATTGTAAACAAATAGAGGCAAAAACTCTTCAATCCTTATGTGCTTATTGATGCTTCCAAAGCCTTTGACCGTGTTAATCACAGAAAGCTGTTTGTTAAAATGAGTCAAAGAGGGGTGCCTAAATACATTGTGAGAATTCTGGCCTACTGGTATGCTCACCAGACTATGCAAATAAAATGGGGCAATAGGGTCTCAGCCCCATTTGGGGTTAGCAATGGTGTTAGACAAGGGGGAATTTTGTCCCCAGTCCTTTTAAATCTTTATATTGATGATCTGTCCAAACAATTGAAAGACTGTCATACTGGGTGCATGATGGGTAATACTTTAGTGAACCATATTATGTATGCAGATGATCTTGTGGTCTTTAGTCCATCTAGCGCTGGTCTCCAGTAGCTCCTTACTATATGTTCTGTGTATGGTGTGGAACATGATATTAAATATAATGCTGGTAAGAGTGCAGTTATGATCTGTAGAACCAAAGAGGATAAATGTCTAAAATGTCTTGATTTTAAATTGTCTGACAATAATCTTAGTGTCTGTAATAAGGTAAAATATCTAGGGCATTTTATTACAGAACAAATGACAGATGATGAGGATATTTATAGGCAACGACACATGCTGTATGTACAGGCGAATATTCTCTTGTGTAAGTTTGGTGCGTGTGAAGATGTCGCTATTTAGAGCATACTGCACACCACTCTACACTGCGCACCTGTGGTCGAACTATGGAAAGACAAGTTTGCAGAGACTAAAGGTGTCATATAATGATGCCATGAGAACACTGCTAAGGAAACCTAGATGGTGTAGTGTTGGTAACATGTTTGTGGCGGCAGGAGTCAGTACTTTAGAAGCTATCCTAAGAAATCATATTTATAAATTCATTTGCAGGATAAATGACTCTAAAAATGTAATTATTGTGGCCTTGTCAAACATAAGGTTTAGCACTACACGCTACGAATCCCAGTAGTGGAGACACTGGTATCATTGTCTCCTTGTAGGACATTGATCATTCTTTTATTCTGGATTTTAATTCATGTATTGTGTTTTTTTATTTTTATATATATAATTTTACTTCGGAGTCACGTGAGTGATTCCGTGAAGAAGTCCCGCCAGTGCGCATGCGCGTCAGTACGTCAGCCGCATTGGCGCACGGAGGCTGTGAGGAGCAGAGCTCCTCCAGTGATAAGTATTTTCAACTCCAAGGTAAGTGAAAAAACTTTGTTGGAGTTTCCGGTCCGTTTGCTGTGGTGCTCTGTTGGACAGATCTTCGCAGGCGCCATGGACAAGACGGGCAAGGGTAAGAGGCGAGCCGCGAAACCGGTAGACAGCCGCGGGAGTGCAGTAGGTGAAGGGCTGCCTCATACCCCTGTACAGTCGCCGGCTGGGAGCGTGGCGACTGTGGGCTTGGGTTTAAAAACAACAGAGCCAGCGCCAGTCAGGCGCAAGGCAACGCACAAGTCCGTCAGGCCCATGGAGGAGGAGTCGGGTCGGGAGGATTCGCCTCCGGGGCTGGATACCACTTTTGAGCGAATATCCCAAATGGAGAGCCTGTTACACAGGTTGCTCGAACAATGCACACTCAGGGAGGAGTGGAGTCAGAGCCAGGCTGGAGAAGCCAGGCCAGCAGCACCTAGTAAAGGGCTGCTTGAGAGCACCCTCATTGATGAGGCGCGTGCACTGGGTCAGCAGAGTTCTGACCCCGACTCTTGACGGTGAGGCCAACTCAAGCGAAGAACGGCAGCTGCCAGATATTCCACCTCTGGCAGTACAATTCGCTGACCCGTCAGAGCCCGGAGAGCCACTGGGAGAAGAGCTGGCCTCCACGATCAACTATTTGGTCTCACATCAGCTCCAGCAGCTTACAATGGACGAAACTGCCAAAAAGCACGAGACCCCGAGTAACTGTGTGCTACTAAAAGCACCGGCAGTGAACCAGGTCATATGGGGTCAGATGGGCTTGGGCATCCGCGCCCAAGAAATAAAATTGCAGAGAATTTTGAAGCTGCTGGGTTCAGGAATAACGGCGTTTGCAAGAACGATGGGTGGAGGGCAGGTGACAGAGTTGCATCAAGAGGCACTGGGATTGCTACGTAGCGCCCACTTTGAGATCAATTGTCTCAGGAAGGGTGCCATTCAGCCCACCATCAACCCCAAGTTTGCAGCACTCTGTAACGTGCAGCCACCCAACTTAATCTTCGGAGAAGACCTCGCGAAACGGGTAAAAGAGTTGGATGACGAGGCAAAAACGGCAGGGTTGATCAGAATACCGATGGTCAGCAAGTCTGTGAAGAGGAGGTATCCCTACAGACGACATACAGATCCTGGGCCTACACCAGGACCAAGTCGGCTGTCGACGCACGTGCGTAGTTGGCGCCCTGCAGTGGGAACACGGACAAGCGTGGGGTTTCCTGCCAGGAATCGGGGACCACAGGTCACTCAGGTTACCAAGGAGGTAGGTGGGCCTGGTTTCTCATGTGAACATATTAGAGGCAAAACAGCCAAGGGTTGGAGACAGATTACATTTGTTCTATAAGAATTGGAAACAAATTACTTCAGATCCATTTATTCTGAGTATTATTCAAGGGTTTCGAATTGAGTTCGATCCAAATGGTAATTTGCCCTCCAGCTTGTTCCTAGGAGAACACTCCAATTTTCATAAAAAGAAGTCATGGAGGTTCAGGTTGAACTTGACAATTTGTGTAATAAAGGAGTAATTGAAAGGTTGGTTTTTCAAGCCCACCTAATTTGTGTCTAATATTTTTCCATGACCTAAAAAGGACGGAGGATGTAGAATTATTTTGGATCTGACAAGTCTTAATCCTTTTGTACAGTATAGACACTTCAAAATGGAAACATTTGTGACTGCCAAACAACTTTTTCCCAGAGCATGTTATATGGCAACTATAGATCTGAAAGATGCATATTATCTCAGTGTCTGTTCATTTGAAAGAATATTCACTAAATTGTTAAAGCCAATACTGGGGCTACTTAGAGTCCAGGGTCATGTGGTGATGGCTTTACTGGATGATATCCTAATTATAGGACGAACAACAGAATTAGCTGAGTCATCTGTGCAAGTTGTTAAATCCACTTTTCAAAGTTTTTAAAAAAAAATTCATCCAGAGAAATCAAGATTAACACCACTTACAACAATTGATTATTTGGGTTTCACAATTGATTCAATTCGTATGGTAGTAACTTTGCTCAAAGAAAAAAGGGTGGAGCTAATTGACAGTTGCATTAACCTGTTGAATGAGCAACGACCTTCAATTAGACAGGTGGCCAGCTTGCTGGGAAAATTAGTGGCAGCTTTTCCAGCAGTGCAATATGGCTTCATTCCAAATGGCTGGAAAGGAAGACATCACTTAGGGGAAACAGTTAAAATTTCTGCCTGTTCTACAAGAAATCGAAGAATTCCAGAACAAAAATACACCACCTGCAAGAGATGGAGAAGCCCCGGAGTAAATCCATTCGGACATAACATATCATGAATGTTTGACGGCTCTAAGCCTGTACTTGCTGGAGTTTAGAAGGATGAGGGGGGACCTCAATGAAACTTACCGAATAGCAAAAAGTCTGGATAAGCCAGGCAGTAGTGCCCAACTGCCTCAAAAGTGCCACCATCGTTCCCGTCCCGAAGAAGCCCAACCCAGCCTGTCACAATGACTTTCGTCCAGTGGCTCTCACACCCATATTAATGAAGTGTTTTGAGAGGCTGGTCAAGCAGCACATCAAAAACTGTCTCCCTGCCAACCTGGGCCCACTGCAGTTCGCTTACAGAGCCAACAGAGGATGCAGTCTCTACAACACTCAACCTCGCACTATCACATCTCGACCAGAAGAACACCTATGCCAGGATCATCTTCATAGACTTCAGCTCGGCTTTTAACACAATCATCCCACAGCAGCTGGTGGAGAAGCTGAAGCTGTTGAAGGTGGACACTGGCACTTGCAACTGGGTCCTTAATTGCTGAGTCTGGCAGCAGACAGTCGGGGTGGGCAGCTGGACATCAAGAACCATCGAAGTGAGCACTGGCTCACCCGAAGGCTGTGTCCTAAGCCCCCTGCTGTTCAGTCTGCTTACTCATGACTGCACTGCCAGACTCAGCAATAATTATATCAATAAGTTCGCTGATGACACAACAGTGGTGTGTCTCATCAGTGACAACAATGAGTCGGCATACAGGGTGGAGGTGGAGCTGCTTACAGAGTGGTGCAGATCTCACAATCTCACCCTCAATGTGGAAAAGACAAAGGAGACAGTTATGCACCTGTCAAAGCAAGCCACTGTTCGGTCTGAATGTCTGTTTTTAGTTCAAATTTTAGGCCTATTTTTTTTAGATATGTTAATTTTAATTTTAAAGTTGTATGTATTTATTCTGTTTTTATTAACTGCACTGATGGGAACTGATTGAGAAACGATTTTTTTGTTTCTTCTGTGTATGTAAGTACTCAGTTAAAATGACATTAAAGCGAATACTGAATACTGAATGTGGGGAGGATGTTTTCTCCAGTGGGAGAGTCTCGGACCAGAGGGGACGGCCTCAGAATAAAAGGACGTACCTTTAGAAAGGAGATGAGGAGCAATTTCTTTAGTTGGAGGGTGGTGAATCTGTGGAATTCATTGCCAGACAGCTGTGAAGGCTAAGTTATTGAGTATTTTTAAAGTGAAGGTTGACAGGTTCATGATTAGTAAGGGCGTCAAAGGTTGTGGGGAATAGGCAGGAGAATAGGGAAAGGAAGATCGGCCATGATTGAACGGTAAAGTGCATTAGATGGGCTAAATGGCCTAATTATGCACCTAGGACTTATGAACATAACACCGACGAAGGAAGAAAAGGCCACCTAACATTTATTGGAACAGGAGAGGCTTAGAGTTCTGATAGTGGGCGAGCCTTCACATTAACAGCTGGGAATCACACCAGTTTATAAACAGACTCTTGCTGAGGTGTAATCTATATCCAACAAGATGCACTATCAGACATTGATTGGGCTTAATACGTGAAAACGTGCAGGTGTCAGAGGTTATGGGGAGACGGCAGGAGAATGGGATTATGAGGGAGAGATAGATCAGCCATGATTGAATTACGGGATAGACTTGATGGGCAGAATGGCCTAAATCTGCTATCACATGACATTATAATATCCCTCTAACTCTTTCCTTTCCATGCACCTGTTCAATTGTCTTTAGGAAGGTTGAAAGGAGATGGCTGAACTCTCTTATTGCCTATCCCTTGTGGCATGAATATTACTTGCCATCAGCCTCATAATATCAGCCTCAACATGGAATTTGTCAAGGCCTCTGATTCCTTCAAAATATATGATTGGAGGGTAGGGCTGTGCCCTCACCAGCAAACAGCCAAATTTCTAACGTTGTTGTTAGGCGGCATTTGGATCATGTACGCTGTCGAACCTACGTAAGACGCAATGAAGCTATAGAAATGGTTCCTGTTGTCAACGACCAAGCTACTTCAGTCTGAAGAAGGGTTTCGGCCCGAAACGTTGCCTATTTCCTTCGCTCCATAGATGCTGCTGCACCCGCTGAGTTTCTCCAGCATTTTTGTGTACCTTCGATTTTCTTGCATCTGCAGTTCCTTCTTTAACACTAAGCTACTTCAGTAGATGGACCAAAGGACACTGCATTGAGTAACAGTGAACATCACAGCCAACTGCCCCCTCCACCAGCTGAACACAAAGATACTTTCTTGATTAGTTGGGGTGTCAGGGATTATGGGGAGAAGGCAGGAGAATTGGGGTTAGGATTGAGAGATAGATCAGCCATGATTGAATGGTGGAGTAGAAATTATTTAATCATTCTTCTATGAACATCTATTTGTTGATTTTCCTCTTTTGAAGTTCCCTCCTACAGGGGGGAGGGATGAACCGTCCTGAACGGTTAATTTACGTGCATGTGTACCGGCATCTTACATGCATGGGCGCTGGCTTCTTACACGCAATTCCAGGAACGTCACGGGTGTGCGCCTACATGGAAGATTAGGAACGCCGTCCATTCAGAGGACCGAGACGCGGGACACCATTTGTTAAGCTGCAGCCATTTTATGTAAGTTAGGCTGATGTACCATGTTGGAAGTTAGATAGTAAATAACTGTTTTAATTAGTTACTCCGTTGTTATTGTTCCGGGTAATACATAACAGTAATGACGAAAGTAAGATTATTGCACCATAAGCCTAAGCCCAACTGTTGATGGAACTCAGCTGGGAGACCAGAATTAGTTTCGTTTTTTTAGTTTAGAGATACAGTACAGAAACTGGCCCTTCGGCCCTGCGAGTCCTCACCGACCAGCGATCCCCACACATTAACACTATCCTACACACTCAAGACAATTTACCTGTATACCTGTATGTCTTTGGAGTGTGGGAGGAAACTGAAGATCTCGGAGAAAACCCACGCAGTCACGGGGAGGATGTCCAAACTCCGTACAGACAGCACCCGTAGGCGGGATCGAACCCGGGTCTCCAGCGCTGCAAGAACTGAAAGGCAACAATTCTACTGCACCGTGCTCAGTATAATTTCAGTTGATTTCAGTTTGATTTCAGGTTTAAATGGAGCTCAATCATTTTGGAAGGACTAAGGAACATAAATACAACACGTACAAAGGAACATAATGGAAGGAAGGGGAGGAATTCTTACCTTAAGTGTTTGATCACTCCAGGAATGGTGTCAGTGAACCTTTTACACCATATAATTGTTTAAAAAGCAGAAGAGATAAACTAGAGTTGCAGGCCAATTATTTTAACTTGCGTGGTTGGAAAATTGTTGGAATTAATTGTCCTAGTACTATTTCGTGGTTTAGAAGGAAAAGTTGCAAGAGAGTGCGAATGCTGGAATCATTTTGTATTAAAGGTGACCGCAGAGGACAATAAAGTTCACTTTCCAGAAGAAGTGATAACCACTTTGAAGAATAATTTCTATGTGGATGATTGCTTAAAATCCATGTCTACTGAGCAGGAAGCAATTCAAATGGTAATACATCTGACTTCCCTCTGCAATAAGGGAGGATTCATGCTTTCCAAGTGGATCACCAACAGTCATGTTGTATTGGAAAACATTCCATAGATACATAGATACATAGAAAATAGGTGCAGGAGTAGGCCATTCGGCCCTTCGAGCCTGCACCGCCATTCAATTTCATCATGGCTGATCATCCAACTCAGTATCCCGTACCTGCCTTCTCTCCATACCCCCTGATCCCCTTAGCCACAAGGGCCACATCTAACTCCCTCTTAAATATAGCCAATGAACTGGCCTCAACTACCCTCTGTGGCACAGAGTTCCAGAGATTCACCACTCTCTGTGTGAAAAAGTTGTTCCTCATCTCGGTCTTAAAGGATTTCCCCCTTATCCTTAAGCTGTGACCCCTTGTCCTGGACTTCCCCAACATCGGGAACAATCTTCCTGCATCTAGCCTGTCCAACCCCATAAGAATTTTGTACGTTTCTATAAGATCCCCTCTCAATCTCCTAAATTCTAGCGAGTATAAGCCAAGTATATCCAGTCTTTCTTCATATGAAAGTCCTGACATCCCAGGAATCAGTCTGGTGAACCTTCTTTGCACTCCCTCTATGGCTATAATGTCCTTCCTCAGATTTGGAGACCAAAATTGTACGCAATTCTCCAGGTGTGGTCTCACCAAGACCCTGTACAACTGCAGTAGAACCTCCCGGCTCCTATACTCAAATCCTCTTGCTATGAAGGCCAACATACCATTCGCTTTCTTCACTGCCTGCTGCACCTGCATGCCTACTTTCAATGACTGGTGTACCATGACACCCAGGTCTCGCTGCATCTCCCCATTTCCTAATCGGCCACCATTTAGATAATAGTCTGCCTTCCCGTTTTTGCCACCAAAGTGGATAACCTCACATTTATCCACATTATACTGCATCTGCCAAACATTTGCCCACTCACCCAGCCTATCCAAGTCACCTTGCAGTCTCCTAGCATCCTCCTCACAGCTAACACTGCCCCCCAGCTTCGTGTCATCCGCAAACTTGGAGATGTTGCTTTCAATTCCCTCGTCCAGATCATTAATATAAATTGTAAATAGCTGGGGTCCCAGCACTGAGCCTTGCGGTACCCCACTAGTCACTGCCTGCCATTGTGAAAAGGACCCTTTTTACTCCTACTCTTTGCTTCCTGTTTGCCAGCCAGTTCTCTATCCACATCAATACTGAACCCCCAATACCGTATGATTTAAGTTTGTATCCTAATCTCTTATGTGGTACCTTGTCGAAAGCCTTCTGAAAGTCCAGATACAACACATCCACTGGTTCTCCCCTATCCACTCTACTAGTTACATCCTCGAAAAATTCTATGAAATTCGTCAGACACGATTTACCTTTCGTAAATCCATGCTGACTTTGTCCAATGATTTCACCACTTTCCAAATGTGCTGCTATCCCATCTTTAATAACTGACTCTAGCAGTTTCCCCACTACCGATGTTAGACTAACTGGTCTGTAATTCCCCGTTTTCTCTCTCCCTCCCTTCTTAAAAAGTGGGGTTACGTTTGCTACCCTCCAATCCTCAGGAACTACTCCAGAATCTAAAGAGTTTTGAACAATTATCACTAATGCATCCACTATTTCTGGAGCTACTTCCTCAAGTACTCTGGGATGCAGCCTATCTGGCCCTGGTGATTTATCGGCCTTTAATCCATTCAATTTACCCAACACCACTTCCCGACTAACCTGGATTTCACTCAGTTCCTCCATCTCCTTTGACCCGCGGCCCCCTGCTATTTCCGGCAGATTATTTATCTCTTCCTTAGTGAAGACGGAACCAAAGTAGTTATTCAATTGGTCCGCCATATCCTTGTTCCCCATGATCAATTCACCTGTTTCTGACTGCAAGGGACCTACATTTGTTTTAACTAATCTCTTTCTCTTCACATATCTATAAACACTTTTGCAGTCAGTTTTTATGTTCCCTGCCAGTTTCCTTTCATAATCTATTTCCCCTTTCCTAATTAAGCCCTTTATCCTCCTCTGTTGGTCTCTGAATTTCTCCCAGTCCTCTGGTATGCTGCTTTTTCTGGCTAATTTGTACGCATCATCTTTTGCTTTGATACTATCCCTGATTTCCCTTGTTATCCACGGATGCACTACCTTCCCTGATTTATTCTTTTGCCAAACTGGGATGAACAATTTTTGTAGTTCATCCATGCAGTCTTTAAATGCCTTCCATTGCATATCCACCGTCAACCCTTTTAGAACTAATTGCCAGTCAATCTTGGCCAATTCACGTCTCATACCCTCAAAGTTACCTTTCTTTAAGTTCAGAACCGTTGTTTCTGAATTAACAATGTCACTCTCCATCCTAATGAAGAACTCAACCATATTATGGTCACTCTTGCCCAAGGGGGCACGCACAACAAGACTGCTAACTAACCCTTCCTCATTACTCAATACCCAGTCTAGAATAGCCTGCTCTCTCGTTGGTTCCTCTACATGTTGGTTTAGATAACTATCCCGCATACATTCCAAGAAATCCTCTTCCTCAGCACCCCTGCCAATTTGATTCACCCAATCTATATGTAGATTGAAGTCACCCATTATAACTGTTTTGCCTTTGTTGCACGCATTTCTAATTTCCTGTTTGATGCCATCCCCAACTTCACTACTACTGCTAGGTGGCCTGTACACAACACCCACCAGCGTTTTCTGCCCCTTAGTGTTTCGCAGCTCTACCCATACCGATTCCACATCCTCCAAGCTAATGTCCTTCCTTTCCACTGCGTTAATCTCCTCTCTAACCAGCAACGCTACCCCACCTCCTTTTCCTTTCTCTCTATCCCTCCTGAATATTGAATATCCCTGGATGTTCAGCTCCCAGCCTTGGTCACCCTGGAGCCATGTCTCCGTGATCCCAACTATATCATAATCATTAATTGCTATCTGCACGTTCAACTCATCCACCTTATTACGAATGCTCCTTGCATTGAGACACAAAGCCTTCAGGCTTGTTTTTACAACGCTCTTACCCCTTATACAATTATGTTGAAAAGTGGCTCTTTTTGATTTTTGACCTGGATTTGTCTGCCTGCCACTTTTACTTTTCACCTTGCTACCTATTGCTTCCGCTCGCATTTTACACCCCTCTGTTTCTCTGCTCACCCATTTAAGAACCCCACCACCTCTTATTCTCTGTTTATTATTGTTTTCTTCTTTCCCCCCTACTTGTTGGGTCTGAGTGCTTTCCTTCTCTGCCTCATGCCTCACACACTGTCTAATAGCATTCTCTATTTGAGTCCCTCCCCCCAACCATTCTAGTTTAAAGTCTCCCCAGTAGCCTTTGCAGATCTCCCCGCCAGGATATCGGTCCCCCTCAGGTTCAAGTGCAACCCATCCTTTTTGTACAGGTCGAACCTTCCACAAAAGAGGTCCCAATGATCCAGAAATTTGAATCCCTGCCTTCTGCACCAGTCCTTCAGCCACGCGTTTATCCTCCACCAGATGGAGACCAGAGAATTGGATTTGGACAAAGACAATTTGCCAATGGAAATAGCATTGGGACAGCACTGGTGCATTGAAACAGATGTGTTCAAGATCGCTGAACAGATGTGTTCAAGATGTGTTCAGCAGACCGCTTCTTAAGCAATAAGAGATGCATCAATGGACCAGAGTTTCTCTGTAAGCCAAACAGAGAATGGCCAAAACTTGAGCTGGGATTTGAAATCTCTGCTAATGATCCGGAGATTATACAAAACTATCTTCAGTCTGCAGCTCAACATTCAATTTAATTATACTGTATTATCGCACGTACCCATGTACAGTGAAATTCTTTGTTTTTGATTACATTGCACAAATTACGCAAAGTGTCGCCTCGTGTCTGGTGTCAGAAAAGTTACAAAAATAATCATTAGGGTCCCGATGGACACTCTTTGTTCTCGGCCACCCCGTCCCCCAGGTCTCGCCTTGTCCACAGCGGCCTACCCCTTGCCGGGTCCCTCATTGTTCTCGGTGGATCCCTTCGCCGGGTCGCTCCTTGTTCATGGAGTCTCCCCCCAGCACGGAGATCCTCTTTAGTATCGGCACCTCCCCTTTCACCCCCCCCATCCCCACTCTGTTCTTGGCGGTCTCTCCCCCTCATACGGTTCGCCAGCGAACCATCCATCTCCTCTCCAGTCCACCAGTTTTTCTGCCACGGGGGTTCTCCTCCCACAGACAACCTTGAAGACACGAGACGTTAGACCCCACCCCCTCTCCTCCGACCGACCCCTTGTCCAGCATCTGCCGGTCCGACTCTCTCCTCCTTCCGGTCCCCTGTTTTCGGGGGTCGAGTGGGAGACGAGCCTCGGGGCCCACTGCAGGCCGGTCCCCTGTCCGTTGCTCTGGTGGCTCGGGGTCAGGCCTTGGGGGCAGCTTCTCTCAGCAGCTCGTGGCCTGTCGGGGCCTCTGGCCAGGTCCCCGGTTCTGCAGGTCCCGCGGACCCTCAGCATGGCTTCTGCCGCGCGGCTCCCTTGGGCCCCAACATGAGCAAGAGTGTACAATTGTGACTCTCCATGTGAAACTGGCCATTAATGGAAGTGGTGATTATGTGGTGGGCCTAGCTCACCATTCTGGCTTGGGTAATAAAATTGGTAAGGAACAAAGCTTTGGATGCTACACAGCCACTCCGTGTTTGACCCGAGATGGCTGATTTATCCGTCTTTGGAATGACACACTTGTTTAATCAATATCAAAGCCTAATTTTCGCACTCATACATTTGAAATAATGCGCTCAAATTTTCTCTACCCACCATGTCGAGAAAATGTCCATCTGCCTTATCAGGGGAGACTAATGCTAAAAAAGACTCAAAAAGCTCAAAAGACAGTTGAGATGAGATTAGATATGATCCCTACTCACACTCCCCTCCCGAGAGGCTAACCAGGTGTCCAAATGGATGTTGTGATGCATCTAGCATAGTTACATGCTAGCGTTGCAGTGTGGTAGGACAGTGCTAGTGATTGTGAGTGCTTGTGTTAGTGTTTGCCAGTGCAGTACCTTCTCCACCACCACTGGTGAAGAATGTGACTCGCCACCACTAACTCACAGCAATGTGAGGAGAGCCGGGGTGCGCCAGTCTCTCTCTGCCGGTACAAAGCCTCTCCAACAGCACGCCTCCTGTGGTGTCTCCCCGTGGCGGCACACGGAAACCGAGCACCGTGCCGACTCAGGCTGAACTACAGATGACTCAGAAGAGGTCTGGGCACCAGACACACGGCACGCAGGCCCACCGGGTGGTGGACACACCCGGGTGCCCGTGAAACAGATCCCCAGCTATGGGTAAATAGTCCCACTGCCTTGTGGGAGCTTTTGGTGAAGCCAAGGCTAAGGGAATAAACCCAGACAGAAAATCTGGAGCCCCAATAGGAGGATTGATATCTCATTTTTGGCATTCTTCCAGCAGCTCCTGCAGCCAACCTGGTGCCATACGACGTGCCTGGCACTCCTTTGGATCCCACCAGTTAGGTCGTGGGGGCTGACGTTTGAAAACCCAAGGTTTCCATCTTTTCCCCAGGCCTGCGCCCTGGAGAGGAACTTGAGCGCAGGAGGGAGCAGTTACGAGTGATAAGCCTGACTCGATCCATTGCGGCAAAGACCATCTCTCGAGAATTGGGCTGGTCAGCCACAGCAGGCATTGCCAACGCATGCAACGACCCTGGATACCTCACCGTGGAGCAGAAACATGGTCTTTCAAGACTGAGAGCGGCCAATGAAAGATGTGATCAACCACCTTCAGAGAGGAATGTGTGTATTAGATGTTGGCTGCATGCTTGATTTAAGTGAGAGCACTGTTCATAGCATTCAACACAACGTTGAGAAGATTGAGAAAAGTGCTCAATCAGGACAATCTGCAAGTGCAATGAAAAAATCTTTTAGTTTAGTTTCGAGATACATTGCGGAAACATGCCTTTCGACCCACCGAGTCCACACCGACCAGTGATCCTCACACATTAGCACCATCCTGCACACACACACACACACGAGGGACAATTTATAATTTATACTTATTCTAGACAATTAACCTACAAACCTGTACGTCAATGGAGTGTGGGAGGAAACCGAAGATCTTGGAGAAAACCCAAGCGGTCACGGGGAGAACGTACAACCTCCAAACAGACAGCACCCTTAGTCAGGATGGAACCCGGGTCCCGGGCGCTACAAGCGCTGTAAGGCAGGAAATCTACCGCTGCGCCACCATACTGCCCTCTAATGCTCGAAGTTTTACAATGGAACACATGGATGTGGTTCGAAGATCAAAATCAGTGCAACATGTTCCTAGCCCGGGCAAAAACCTGAACAATCTATGAACAATAACAAAAACGATGCAGAAGGCCTAGTGAAGCCATTCAATGCAAGTTCCGGTTGGTTCGCTAACTTCAGGCGAAGATACGGTTATCACTATATAAAGATGAATGGGGAGACTGCATCTGCCGACGCCCATGTCTGCCGAGTGGTTCATCTAGATCAGGGTGTCAAACTACCTGCTCGCGATGATTTGGGGGGAAAAAAGTATATTCACGACCATTTATTATGTATCTGTAAGGCAGCCGTTCTCTCTCTCTCGCCGCTCTCTGGCTCGACGCTCTCTCTCCCACCGCTGTCTGTGCCGCCTGCTATGCAGCAGCTTGTTAGGTGTACTTAGAAAACAATAGGCGGCAGTTAACCATCCGCTGTGCAGAAGCACCTCCCACTCTGCACTGAAGACCACTAGAGCCCCCACATGTCGTCAGACACGGTTTAAACACAAGTAGTACTCAGGTACATTACACCAGTAGCAAGGCTGAGACTGTTTGCTGCTGTGGTTCAAAATACTTTCCAAGAAGAGGAAAGTTGACATCGAAGGTCAGATATTCAACTATAATTGGAAAGATATGTTTTTCTTCTGTGGGGTCAACCTATGTGTCTGATATGATCGCAACATGTGGCTGTGACAAAAGAGTACAATATCAAACACTATCAGACGTCACATGGAGAAAATATGACAAGTACGCAGGACGACACAGAACGCAAAAGGTAAAAGAGCTTGAAGCAGCTCTGAAACTTCACCAAAAGTCAAGAGACTCATGATGGAGCTGTCAAGGCCAGCAATATTATTGCCAACAAAATAGCTGCTGCGTCAAAGCTACACACAGAGGGGGAATTCATCAAAGCATGCATGCTGACGGCGGCTCAGCTGGTGTGCCCTGAGAAGAGACAGGCTTTTGGTAATATCAGCTTATCAAGAAATACTGTGGCAGAGAAAATCGGGGACCTTGCGGGAGATTTGAACTAATCAACTAAAAGACAAAGTGAAGTAATTTATTGCCTTCACTATTGTAATTGATGAGAACACCGACGGGATAATATTTATTTGTGGTGTTGCTACATCTTTGACCCTCACTGAGGAGTTTGTGGAGATGGTGCCCATGACAAACACCACAACAGTTAACTGCAGTCACGCTGTCAGTGTGGCAACAGGTGGCACACCGTCCATGTCGGGCAAAAGGCAGGTGTTGTTGTGAAACTCAGAGAGAAAGTTCAGACAGCGAATCCAGAGCAGGAATTCTGGAATTGTCATTGTATTATACACCAAGAGGCGTATTGTACCAGGAGCCTGAAAATGGACAATGTCATGGATGTAGTGCTCAAAACGGTTAATTTATTCGAGCCAAATTAATGAATATTGTGATTCATTCATTTTCTGACTATTCTATTATTGTAAATGTGATCACTTCAATACAAATTAGAGGCTAACTGTGTTCATTGTGTGAGTTTGATTGCTGGAAACAGGTTAATATAAATTAGTTGCACTTGTATAGCCTACATTTACAATTTGTTTCGTTAGGTCTACATTTTTGTCTGCTAATGTTGGATTTCAAATGGTTTAATGGAAAGAGTGGGGCTCCCAAAACAATCTTAGCTAAAATGGCATCATTTTTTCTATCTCTCATCACAACTTTCTTGTAGCCTACAATTGATAAGTAAGTGAAGTAGATTTTCTTGATTTACGAAAAGCCTTCGATACTGTGAACTATCAGATCTTGATGACCAAATTGTCTTATTTTAACCTCTCTCTGAGCACGATGAAATGGATTGAGTCATATATGGTACAGAGAAAACAGTGTGTTAGAGTACGCAACATTAAATCTGCAACTTCTGAAAACACTCTTGGTGCACCTTCAATCTTGGGACCGCTATTGTTCAGTCTATACATTAATGATCTACCAAGTAGCTGTCCATCAAATGTAACTTGCCAGATGTATGCTGATGATGCAGTCGTGTATGTACATGCCAAAAACAAACATCAAGCTACACAAGATCTATCAGCTGCTATGATTAATGTGCCAAACTGGGTGCAATGTTCTGATCTACATCTTAATGTGTCAAAGACTGTCTGTATGTTTTTCTCCAAAAAGGCAAGTACTGATGTAGATCCTGATGTGTTTGTACATGGAACAAAACTTGAAATTGTACATGAGTTTAAATATTTAGGAATCATGATCGATTCACAGCTCTGCTTCAAACAACAAATGAAAAGAACAGTAAATATAATTAAATCTAACTTGTCCAATTTTAGATATATTAGAAATAATTTAACTATTCATTCAGCTAAACTATATTTTAATGCAATGATTATGCCATATATGACCTACTGTATAACAAGTTGGACACTGCATGTAAGTCCACACTAAAGCCTGTTGAAATTGCTTATATAATTTATTAAAAAATTAAATTTTAATTAAAAATTTAAAAAAAAAATAATTTAATAATTTAATTTAAATAATTAAAAAATAATTTAAATTAATAATTTAAAAAAAATTTTAATTAAAAAAATTATATTAATTAAAAAATTTATTAATAAATTAAAAATTATTAAATATTTTTTATTTAAAAATTTTAATTTGTAATAAATTAAAAATTAATATATTAAAAATTAATAATAAATTATTAATTAAAAAAAAAAAAATTTAAAAAAATTATTATTTTAAATTTATTTTTAAATTAATAAATTAAATTTAAAATTTAATAAATATAAAAAATTTTAAATTTAAAATATAAAATAAAATTAAAATAAAATTATTAAAAAATTAAATAAATTAATTTATTTATAAAATTTATTTATTTTAATATTAAAAAAAAAAAATAAAAATAAATTAATAAAAAATAATATTTATTAAATAAAAAAAAAATTATTTATTATTTATAATTTTAATATTAAAAAATAAATTTAAAAATTATAAAATATTATAAATAATTTTTTAAAATATAAAATTTAAATAAATTATTTTTAAAATTATTTTAATTAAAAAAAAATTAAAATAAAATAAAATATAAAAAAATTTAATTTAATTTAAATTATATATTTAAATAAATTAATTTTATAAAATTATAATTTTATTTATTTAAAATAAATATAATAATTTAATTAAAAATTATAAATAAATATTAAAAATAATTAAAAAAATAAAATTATAATATAAAAAATTTTAATATTATTAAATAAATATAAAAAAATATTTATTTTAAAAATAATTAAATATAATTAAATTAAAAAATTTAAAAAATTATATTTATAAAAAATAAAAAAATGTTTATATTTGTATAAAATTTAATAAATTTATATAAAATAAAATTAAAATTTTTATTAATAAAAAATTTATTTAAAATTAATAAAAATTTATAATAAATTTAAAAATTAAAAATAAAATAATAAAAAAATTATTTAAAAAATAATTTAAATTATAATTTTATATAAATATAAAATTTATTTTTTTAAAAAATATTTATAATAAATAAATTTTAAATATTAATAAAATTTAAAAAAAAAATTAATTTTTTGTTAAATATAAAATAAAA
>JAXLNO010004250.1:0-35000 GCA_038087875.1 Malacoraja senta
GAACGGCGGCCGCCGGGGGAGAGACAGAGAGGGAGGGAGAGAGAGAGGGAGAGGGAGAGAAATCCTCTCAAGTTTTCATAAAATGGAAGGCAGAAATGGGCGGGGTGGAGGAAGTAAAACCGGGTGAGGTTTCTCAATGCGGCCCCCTCCCCCCCGGAGTCTTGCAAAACTGGTTCTAGTTGATCAGTACGCATCGTCAAGTCAAGTTTATTCGTCACATACGCATACCAGATGTACAGTGAAATGAAAAGTGGCAATGCTTGCGGATTGTGCAAAAAAACAAACTACAAACAGAATGGAACAGAATCAGTAATTACATATTTGTGGGAGAGAAAAAAGTACAAGTAACTTTGAGGGTATGAGACGTGAATTGGCCAAGATAGACTGGCAATTGGTTCTTTTTTTTAAATTTTTATTTGTATTTTATTAGAAGCACATTACATTACAACCACATACATTAGTACTTGTCATTTATATCTTCTTACAATTAATGTACTCCATTTATTTTTTACACTAGAAAAGGAAAAGATTGAAAGAAAGAAGAAAGTGAAGGAAAAAGTGAAAGTGTAGGAAATGTGACAACAAAAAAGGACGAAGGCCCTATAAGAGCAAAATTAAAAACAAAAGAAAAAGAGTTAAGAAATAGACCCTAGGAAAGAAAGAAAGAGAGAAAGAGGAAAAAGAGAGAAACAAATATTTTTATGAGCATTACGTAAATGGGACATACCAGCTCTTCAACTGTCATCCCCCCTTACCTGACCTCAATTTTTTTTTTTAAAGTACTTTTGCACCCTATGTTTGTAATAATTCTATAAATGCAGACCATGTCAGGTGGAAGTGATCTGGTTTACCTGCTAGAGGAGTCTTATCTCCTTCTAGGTGTAATGTTTCAAACATATTTGAAATCCACATATTTATAGTTGGTACTGGAGCCTTCTTCCAAAATTTTAGAATTAGCTTTTTTCCAGTTATTAACCCATAGTCCATTAGTTTCTTTTGAAACACATTTAGATCTGGACCATCTTCCGTTATACCGAAGATAATCCATTCTGCTTTGGGTATCAGTCTTGTTTTAAATAACTTTGTAAAGATTTCAAAAATTTAATTCCAAAATTTTTGAATTTTTGTACAAGAAACGAATGAGTGCGTTATGGTAGCTTCTTGGGATTGACATTTATCACAAATAGATGATACATTTGGGAAAATTTATGAATTTTAGTTTTCGAATAACATAATCTATGTAAAATTTTAAATTGTATTAAAGTGTGTCTTACATTAATCGAACATTATGCATGTTTAATAAGTATTCATTCCAACTTTCCTTTGAAATTTTAATAGTTAACTCTTGTTCCCAGTCTCTTCTGATACCCTCCGTAGATGGTATTTGTGCATTTAAGATAATATTATACAAATATGATATTAAGTTTGCTGATTCCGCTTTTATCTGCATTGCCTCGTCCAGTACATCTGCTGGGTTATTATGATGATCTTTTGTATATTTTTTCTAATAGTCGCATATTTGAAAGTATTTAAAATATTGATTATTTCCGAGTTTATATTTTATTTGTAATTGTTGAAATGAAAGTAATTTTCCAGTTTCATACAAGTCACCAAGCGTTTTAATTCCTAATCTATCCCATTGTGTATAAGCTTTATCTATAATAGAAGGATTAAACGAAGGGTTATTGACTATAGGTAATAAAAGTGATAAATTTCTTAATTTTAAATTTTGTTTTATTTGTTTCCAAATTCGGATTGTACTATGAATAATTGGGTTCTTATTATAATTTATGTTATTCAATTTCATTGGAGAGAGGAGGATCGCTCCAATGTTTCTAGAGGAGCAATCCTCTTTCTCCATTACAATCCAGTCCGCTTGCTGGGCGGAGTTATCCATCAGTTGAATCATATTTTTAATATTACTGACCAATAATAATACATAAAATTAGGTAGTGCTAAACCCCCTAATAAATTTAGGTTTATTCAGATGAGTTTTTTGTATTCTATGTGATTTATAGTCCCATATAAAATTAGTGATATCCGAGTTGAGTTTTTTAAAAAACCTCTTTGGTAAGTATATAGGAATTGATTGAAATAGGTATAAAATTTGTGGTAAAAAGATCATTTTTATTGCGTTATTCGGCCTATTAAAGACATCGGGAGCGTTTTCCAGAATTTAATTAGTGTGTTTAATTTATTAAGTAAGGGGTCAAAATTTGCCCTAAACATACCTTGATATGATCTGGTAATTTCGATTCCCAAATATTTAAATTTTTCTGTAGCTATTTTAAAAGGGAATTTTAAAAGATGTGTTGAATCTTTCGGTTTTATTGACATAATTTCACTTTTATTCCAATTTATTCTATATCCAGAGAAAGATCCAAAATCTTCAATTAAATTTAATATATTTGGTATAGTGATTTGAGGTTTTGTAATGTACAGTAATATATCATCCGCGTATAAAGATATTTTATTATATGAGTCTTTAGTATTATATCCATGGATATCAGGGTGTATTCTAATTTTTTCTGCTAGCGGTTCAATAATGAGAGCAAACAGTTGTGGTGATAATGAGCATCCTTGTCTATTTCCCCTTGATAGTTGGAATTTCGAGGATAATATGTTATTAGTTAGTATTCTAGCTGTAGGTTTGTTATATAGTAACTTGATCCATAGAATAAAATTCTCCCCCAGTTGAAATTTTTGTAATACTTTGTCCATATAATTCCATTCTACTTGATCAAATGCTTTTTCAGCATCCAGCGAAATAATTGATAATTCTTGATCTTCAGATTTGTGTGAGTGCATTATGTTGAGTAGACGTCTCATATTGTTAGATGAGTATCTCTTAGGGATAAACCCCGTCTGATCTGGGTTTATTAATTTACTAATGTATTTACTTAATCTTCTAGCTAATGTTTTCGCTAATATTTTTTGATCTGTGTTTAACAATGCTATAGCTCTATATGAACCAGGTTCTTCTAAGTCTTTATTTTTCTTAGGTATTAATGTAATCGTTGATTCCGCTAATGTATCAGGTAGTATTCGTTTTTTTAAAGCATATTGGTACATTTTTTGTAATCTTGGTATTATTTTATCGTAAAAGCTTTTATAAAATTCATTAGTAAATCCGTCAGGGCCTGGTGTTTTTCCATTCTTTAGTGAGTTTATTGTATCTTCTAATTCCTTAATTGAAATTTGTGCACCCAGTTCCTCTTGTTCCTTCAGTTCTAACTTTGGAAGATTACAGGTATCCAAGAACTTTGTGATATTATTGGAATCAATTGTCGCTTTAGATGTATACAAATTCTCATAAAATTGCGCAAATCTATTATTAATATCCTTTGGTGTTGTTAATAATTCCCCTTTATCTGATTTGATCTTTGGTATAGTATGTTCCTTTTCTCGTTTTTTTAGCTGGCGAGCCAAAAGTTTATGCGGTTTATCCCCAAATTCAAAGTGCTCTTGTTTTGTAATTTGAAAAAGTCTTATAAGTTTGGCAGATAATAATTTATTTAATTTAAATTTCAAAATTATTATTTTATTATGTTTATCTATTGATGGATCTTTAGCATTATCTATATCCATTTGTCTAATAAGTTCTTCTAACTGTCTTTGTTCATTCTTATTCTTTTTATTTTGAAAAGCTTGATATGAAATTATAATACCCCTAATGTATGCTTTAAAAGATTCCCATAATACAGTAGGCGATATATCTGAAGTATCATTTATTTGAAAAAAGACCTCCATTTGTTCTTTTAAATATATACTCGCTTGTGGATCTTTTAGAATTTGAGAATTAAATTTCCAAAACGATTTATTCTTAGACAATCCTTCCAGTTTTAAAAAGAAAGTTAGTGGAGAATGGTCTGAAATCGAGTTTGTGTGGTATATTGCATTAGATGTTTGGGGGATTAATTTTGTATCCAGCAGAAAGTTGTCTATACGTGAGTATGTCTTATGTACCATTGAGTAAAACGAGTATTCCCTGCCAGTTGGATTAACAATTCTCCAAACATCTGCTATATTAGTGTTGTTTATATAGGTATTGAGAAGTTCCCCGGTTTTCGATTTCATATTCCCTCTCTGTTTTTGACTTGATTTATCTAAGTACGGATCTAAAACACAGTTAAAGTCTCCTCCTATTATAACATTTTGATAGTTTGACTCTGCAATTATGTTGAAAATTTTATTAAAAAAGTGGGGGTTATCAAAGTTAGGGGCATATATATTTACCAAAGTAAGTGGAGTATAATGGATTTCTCCATTAACTATTAGGTATCTCCCTTCTATATCTGTTATAATATTCTTTGCTTTAAATGGTATACCTTTTCTTATGATGATTGACGTGCCTCTAGATTTTGAAGTAAATGAAGAGTGGTATGTTTGACCTATCCATTTCGCCCTCAACCTAACTTGATCCTGAGATTTTAGGTGTGTTTCTTGTAGGAAGATAATGTCGGAGTTGTACAATTTCAGCTGAGCTAGTATCTTACCCCTTTTAATAGGTTCGTTAATACCTCTTATATTCCAACTACAAAATGAGATTCCTCCTAGGTTCTTTTGTGTGGTGTCATGCATTTTGAATAATTATAGTACCTTTAAATCTTGTGGTGCATCCAAATCCCAGGTCTTTAGGTATTGGGGGAGCTTTTGAGTTTTTAAGTTTTGCTGTTATGTCCATTTTACGCTTATCACTATACACAAAACACAAACAAGTGATTTTATGTGATAAAAAAAAAACTATAAAAGTGAAGATACAGTGTCTGATGTAGTTGGCACTGTAACGAGTGTCCCACCTGTAGGTGGGAAAAAACCTTGTTTTGACTTCCATTGCGTTGTTACACAAATAGCTCCGCTCTCTTGGTTAATCATAACATATTATAATATTAAAACGGGGCCTCACATTCAAATATATAATACACTTTTATATATATCGGAATTTTAACTACTGATTATTAAACCGATACTTTTGACTTCAATAAGAATCAACTGATGGTTGAAGGGGTTAACGAGACGTGCCCCTGGACCTAAGCCAGTTGCTCGTTTCTCATCCCCTCCTCCCACTTATAGATAAGGTTTCAGTTTATTAAAAATTCATATTAGTATGTTAGTTCGTTATTTTTTATTTTTATTTTTATTAGTATTCTAATCTAACATGCATAACTTATTAAGTTGTTAATAGGATAAGTTCTTACAATTGGTTATAATATTATAATCTAATAAGCAATTATATGCTTTCTGGTATATACCATTGCCATCTGTTCAGTTGTTTACTCGTTTTGAACAGAAAGTGTCCTTGATTCAACATTCCGAAGATAACAGTCTAACTATCCCCAGACAAAGCATTGCTTAAAATGGTTCAGATCTCCCTTTCCTTTCTAT
Source organism: Malacoraja senta (assembly GCA_038087875.1). Classification (NCBI taxonomy): domain Eukaryota; kingdom Metazoa; phylum Chordata; class Chondrichthyes; order Rajiformes; family Rajidae; genus Malacoraja; species Malacoraja senta. The sequence continues at coordinate 5,386 of JAXLNO010004250.1, forward strand.
TTTTCAACGATAGTTTGAGCATATTTAAACGCTTCTTCAGGCTTAACAAATGACTTTTCAAGACCCTTAAAAGAAATACGCATTTTCGCGGGATAAAAAATCCCAAATCTGATCCCTTCTCTCCCTCTTAAAAGATCTTTAACCTTCTCAAATTTGTTTCTTTTTTGCACAATTTCATACGGGTACTCCCTGAATATCTTAATAGTATCATTGTCTAGCCGCAGTTGCACACCGTATTTGATTTTACTCATAACATCTTCCAGTTCTAAAATGTCCCGAAATTTCACAATAATATGTCGTGGATAAGTTTTTCCCGCACCAAATCTTTGTTTAAATCTTGGGACACGATGAGCCACTTCGATTTTCGGTTCTTTGGAAAGATTCAGCAGTTGTTTAAGCAAGCCCATGGCAAACTCACGTACATCCTCCCCTTCGGCTCCCTCTGAAACTCCAAGAATTCTCAAATTCTGGCGTCTAGAGCCAGCTTCCAGGTCCAGGCATTTGACTGAGACTTTCTCCTGTTGAGTCACCATCTGTAGTGAAGTTTGTTCGTTTTCTCGCCTCATTTGCTCATGTTCTTGCCTCATTTTCGCCATGTCTTCAACCATTCGAGCCGTGTTTTTCTCCGGCAATTGGTTCTTGAAGGGTTGACGGTGGATATGCAATGGAAGGCATTTAAAGACTGCATGGATGAACTACAACAATTGTTCATCCCAGTTTGGCAAAAGAATAAATCACGGAAGGTAGTGCATCCGTGGATAACAAGGGAAATCAGGGATAGTATCAAAACAAAAGATGAAGCATACAAATTAGCCAGGAAAAGCAGCCTACCAGAGGACTGGGAGAAATTCAGTCCAGCAGAGGAGGACAAAGGGCTTAATTAGGAAAGGGAAAATAGATTATTAAAGAAAACTGGCAGGGAACATAAATACTGAGTGCAAAGGTTTTTATAGATATGTGAAGAGAAAAAGATTAGTCAAAAACAGGTGAATTGATCATGGGGAACAAGGACATGGCAGACCAACTGAATAACTACTTTGGTTCTGTCTTCAATAAGGAAGACATAAATAATCTGCCGGAAATAGCAGGGGACCGGGGGTCAAATGAGATGGAGGAACTGAGTGAAATCCAGGTTAGCTGGGAAGTGGTGTTAGGTAAATTGAATGGATTAATTCAGATTCAGATTCAACTTCATTGTCATTGTGCAGTGTAGAGTACAGAGAAAACAAAATGCAGTTAGCATCTCCCTAGAAGAGCGACATGAATATGAGCAGTAAATAAATGTAATAAATCCTGGTGGGAGGAGTGTCCCGGGGGGGGGGGGGGTGATTGGCAGTCACCGAGGTACAGTGTTGAGTGGTGTAACTACCGCAGGGAAGAAGCTGTTCCTGGACCTGCTGGTCCGACAACGGAGAGACGTGTAGCGCCTCCCGGATGGTAGGAGGGTAAACAGTCTGTGGTTGCGGTGAGAGCAGTCCTTGGCGATGCTGAGCGCCCTTCGCAGACAACGCTTGCTTTGGACAGACTCAATGGCGGGGAGTGAGGAACCGGTGATGCGTTGGGCAATTTTCACCACCCTCTGCTGTGCTTTCCGGACGAAGACAGAGCAGTTGCCATACCATACTGTGATGCAGTTGGTAAGGATGCTCTCGATGGTGCAGCGGTAGAAGTTCACCAGAATCTGAGGAGATAGATGGACCTTCTTTAGTCTCCTCAGGAAGAAGAGACGCTGGTGAGCCTTCTTGATCAGAGTTGAGGTATTGTTGGTCCAAGAGAGGTCATCGGAGATGTTGACCCCCAGGAACCTGAAGCTGGAAACACGTTCCACCTCCGTCCCGTTAATGTGGATGGGGGTCTGTGTGCCGCCCCTAGACTTCCTGAAGTCTACAATGAGCTCCTTGGTCTTCTTGGAGTTAAGGGCCAGGTTGTTGTCAGCGCACCATGCTGCTAAGAGCTGGACCTCCTCCCTATTGGCCAACTCATTGTTGTTGCTGAGGCCAATCACCGTTGTATCATCTGCATACTTGATGATGGTATTAGTACCATGTACAGGTGTGCAGTCGTAGGTGAAGAGGGAGTAGAGGAGGGGGTTCAGCACACAGCCCTGTGGAACGTCGGTGTTCAGGGTGAGGGTTGAAGAGGTGTGCTTGTCTAACCTAACAGACTGTGGTCTGTTGGTTAGAAAGTCCAGTCTCCAGTTGCAGAGGGAGGGGTCGATGCCCAGGTCACCGAGTTTGGTGATCAGTTTAGAGGGTATGATGGTGTTGAATGCTGAGCTGTAATCGATGAACAGCATTCTTACGTAAGTGTCTCTGTTGTCGAGGTGGGAGAGGGCGGAGTAAAGTGCCGTTGAGATGGCATCCTCCGTACTCCTGTTCTTGCGGTAGGCAAACTGATAGGCATCCAATGTGGGGGGTAGGCAGCCTTTGAGGTGTGCCAGGAGCAGCCTCTCGAAGCACTTGGCGATGATGGGAGTAAGTGCAACTGGGCGGAAATCGTTGAGGCTTGCCGCAGTGGAGTGTTTTGGCATGGAGGTGGATTTAAGGCACGTGGGCACAACTGCTTGGGCAAGTGACAGGTTGAAGATGTCAGTCCAGAGGTCTGTCAGCTGTGCAGCACAGGCCCTGAGGACGCGCCCGGGGATGCCGTCGGGGCCAGCAGCCTTACGTGCATTAGTCCTACTCGGTGCCACGTACACGTCGTAGGGGGTGAGTGAGAGGGGCTGGTGATCGGCAGGGAGCACAGCCTTGATGGCCAACTCCAGATTGTCCCTGTCGAAGCGGCCATAGAAGTGGTTGAGCTCCTCAAGGAAGGAGGCGTTGCTGGATGTGGGGGTGGTGTTGGTGGGTCTATAGTCCGTGATGGCCTGGATGCCTTGCCACATGCGTCGGGGCTCGGAGTTGTTGTTGAAGTGCTCCTCAATCCTGAGCTTATGGCAGTGCTTGGCCTTCTTTATGCCCTTCTTCAGGTTAGCCCTGGATGAACTATAGGCTCGTGCATCGCCTGACCTGAAAGCGGTGTCCCGTGCTTTCAGCAGTAGCCTGACCTCGCTGTTCATCCATGGCTTCTGATTCGGGAATATGGTCACCCGTTTGAGGGAGGTGACACTGTTGATGGTGGAGTTTATAAAGTCCAGAACAGAGGATGTATAGGAGTCAATGTCCGTGTGGGAGTCAAGGGTGGCCCGGGCTGCAAACGCCTTCCAGTCAGTGTTTCCAAAACACTGCTGAAGTGTGGAGTCCGCCTCCTCTGACCAGACTTTAACTGTCCTCACAGTGGGTTTAACCCGCCTGATGAGTGGGGAGTACTTTGGGAGCAGGAACAATGAGAGGTGATCAGACTGTCCAAGGTGGGGGAGGGGGGCGGCTTTGTAAGCTTCAGCCATGTTGGTGTAGACTTTGTCCAGTGTCTTGTCTTCTCTAGTGGCGAAAGAGACATGTTGGTGGAATTTGGGGAGTACAGTCTTCAGGTTGGAGTGATTGAAGTCACCCACAACAATGAAGGCTGCCTCGGGCTTGTGAGTGTTGTTTGCTAATGGCAGTATGCAGATCTTTCATTGCAAGCTTGGCATTAGCATCAGGAGGAATATAGGCTGCAGTCACAACAGTGGAGGTAAACTCTCTGGGCAGATAGAATGGTCTGCATCTAACCAAGATGCAGACCGTTCTAAAGGCCAATACATCCCCAGGGCCAGATAGGCTGCATCCCAGAGTACTTAAGGAAGTAGCCCCAGAAATAGTGGATGGATTAGTGATAATTTTTCAAAACTCTTTAGATTCTGGAGTAGTTCCTGAGGATTGGAGGGTAGCTAATGTGACCCCACTTTTTAAAAAGGGAGGGAGAGAGAAAACGGGTAATTACAGACCAGTTAGTCTAACATCGGTAGTGGGGAAACTGTTAGAGTCAGTAATTAAAGATGGGATAGCAGCACATTTGAAAAGTGGTGAAATCATTGGACAAAGTCAGCATGGATTTACGAAAGGTAAATCATGTCTGACGAATCTTATAGAATTTTTCGAGGATGTAACTAGTAAGAGTGGATAGGGGAGAACCAGTGGATGTGTTATATCTGGACTTTCAGAAGGCATTTGACAAGGTCCCACATAAGAGATTAGTATACAAACTTAAAGCACACGGTATTGGGGGTTCAGTATTGATGTGGATAGAGAACTGGCTGGCAAACAGGAAGCAAAGAGTAGGAGTAAACGGGTCCTTTTCAGAATGGCAGGCAGTGACTAGTGGGGTACCGCAAGGCTCAGTGCTGGGACCCCAGCTATTTACAATATATATTAATGATTTGGACGAGGGAATTGAATGCAACATCTCCAAGTTTGCGGATGACACTAAGCTGGGGGGCAGTGTTAGCTGTGAGGAGGATGCTAGGAGGCTGCAAGGTGACTTGGATAGGCTGGGTGAGTGAGCAAATGCATGGCAGATGCAGTATAATGTGGATAAATGTGAGGTTATCCACTTTGGTGGCAAAAACAGGAAAGCAGACTATTATCTAAATGGTGGCTGATTAGGAAAAGGGGAGATGCAACGAGACCTGGGTGTCATGGTACACCAGTCATTGAAAGTGGGCATGCAGGTGCAGCAGGCAGTGAAGAAAGCGAATGGTATGTTAGCATGCATAGCAAAAGGATTTGAGTATAGGAGCAGGGAGGTTCTACTGCAGTTGTACAGGGTCTTGGTGAGACCACACCTGGAGTATTGCGTATAGTATTGGTCTCCGAATCTGAGGAAAGACATTATTGCCATAGAGGGATTGCAGAGAATGTTCACCAGACTGATTCCTGGGTTGTCAGGACTTTCATATGAAGAAAGACTGGATAGACTTGGCTTGTACTCGCTAGAATTTAGGAGATTGAGGGGGGATCTTATAGAAACTTACGAAATTCTCACGGGGTTGGCAGGTTAGATGCAGGAAGATTGTTCCCGATGTTGGGGAAGTCCAGGACAAGGGGCACAGCTTAAGGATAGAGGGGAAATCCTTTAGGACCGAGATGAGATAAACTTTTTTCACACAGAGAGTGGTGAATCTCTGGAACTCTCTGCCACAGAAGGTAGTTGAGGCCAGTTCATTGGCTATATTTAAGAGGGAGTTAGATGCGGCCCTTGTGGCTAAAGGGATCAGGGGGTATGGAGAGAAGGCAGGTACGGGATACTGAGTTGGGTGATCAGCCATGATCATATTGAATGGTGGTGCAGGCTCGAAGGGCCGAATGGCCTACTCCTGCACCTATTTTCTATGTTTCTATGTTTCTTAGTTGTTTTGATGTTCAAGAGGAGGCTGTTGTCCTGACACCAGAGTGCCAGATCAGACACCTCCTCCCAGTAGGCCCTCTCATCATTATCGGAGATCAGGCCCACCACCACAGTGTCATCAGCAAACTTGATGATCGAGTTGGAGCTGAACCTGGCCACACAGTCATGTGTGTACAGGGAGTACAGTAGGGGGCTGAGGACATAACCCTGGGGGGATCCTGTGCTCAGGGTGAGGGACTTCGATGTATCCCCTCCCATCTTGACTACCTGGGGCCTGGCGGTGAGAAAGTCCAGGGTCCAGGCACACAGGGGGGTGTTGAGCCCTAAGTCTGCTGGGGACTATCGTGTTGAAGGCTGAACTGAAGTCTATGAACAGCATCCTCACGTAGCCCCCCTTCTGGCTGTCAAGGTGAGAGAGAGCGGTGTGCAAAACCTGGGAGACCGCATCATCCGTGGATCTGTTCGGACGGTATGCGAATTGTAACTGGTCCATGTTGCGAGGGAGGAAGGCGCAGATGTGTTTCTTCACCAGCCTCTCAAAGCATTTTATGACTACCGAGATGAGGGCCACCAGACGGTAGTCATTCAGACGGGCTGGGGAGGCATTTTTAGGTACCGGTACAATGATGGATTTTTTTGAAGCCATTTTTTATCCCTCCAAACCTGTCCTATCCATGTACCACACCTGTCCTATCCATGTACCACACCTGTCCTATCCATGTAACACACCTGTCCTATCCATGTACCACACCTGTCCTATCCATGTACCACACCTGTCCTATCCATGTACCACACCTGTCCTATCCATATAACACCCCTGTCCTATCCATATAACACCCCTGGCCTATCCATGTAAGAGTATGGATTGAAGAATATTTGCCAACCTGAGCCCATCCCAACAGGCTACAGTAGACATTTGGTGCCAAGGGAAGTGTCATCAGTGTTGTGATGCAGGAAGCCAAATGTACACAGCAAGCTCACACGGGCAGCAACGTGATAGCGACAAGATATTCACTTTAAGTGACACTGCTGAAGGACAAAGAATATTCAGGCAACCGAACATGTTCCTCTTCAGGGGACATGCTCTTCAGGTCAGCAGTTTCATCACAACTAAAGACAGTAGCTACAAAAGAGCAGCATCATCACAAACCCAGGCTGGAGCATCAGCCTAAAGCTGTGCCTCATGATTCAGCAAGGGCTTTGAATCCACCTTCTCCGACTCAACCCACACGGTCGCTGACAGTCCCGTTTCCGCCCAGTCTCAACTCATGCAAGAATAGACCGAGTGTGCAAACTACCGAACAAGGCGCGATTGACTCTTGCAGTAACTATTCCACAGCTTACCCATCATTGCAGTCTGGAGAAGTAGGATCAGTACAATCCCGCAACGTCCCTTCATCTTGGGATGAAATCACGGCGCAGTTTGACTTGAAGGGAGAAAGCCGAGTAACATTGAATAAAAGGAGCAGCACTAGAGTATTGACATTAATATTATTCATAGTAAGGAATTAATTTGCTGTTATTTTAACTGGTACATCCATTCACAATAAATCAGTTATCAAGATGAGCAAAAACATACACAAACTGAAATTTCACTCACCTAAATTGCACTACTTAATTCCAGGACTGACATTTTAACTGGGATTTGTTCCATGTGCATTGGTATCGTTATTAGCTTTGGTCGGAGTTTGCAAAGATATTTTACGTAAATGGCTTTTACAATTTGTTTCAGCAAAGGCAGAACATTGAGCCAATTTTCACCGTTCCTGCCAGGAAACAGCGGTGAGGAGAGAGCCATGGGGGGGGGGGTGAGGAGACAGACGGGGGGGGGGGGGAGAGTGAGCCGAGGAGGGGGGGCGGGGGGTGTGAGCAGAGAGCCGGGGAGGGGGGGGGGGAGTGAGGAGAGAGCCGGGGAGGGGGGGTGTGAGGAGAGAGACGGGGAGGGGGGGGGAGGAGAGAGCCGGGGAGGGGGGGGGGGAGGTGAGAGCCGGGGGGGCGGGGAGAGTGAGGAGGGAGCCGGGGAGGGGGAGGAGAGAGCTGGGGGGGGGGGCGGGTGAGGAGAGAGCTGGGGAGGGTGGGGGGGGGGGGTGAGGAGAAAGCCGGGGAGGCGGTGGGAGGAGAGAGCTGGGGGGGGGGGGGGGAGGAGAAAGCCAGGGAGGGGTGAGGAGAGAGCTGGGGAGGGTGGGGAACGAGAGGGATAGCAGTGGTCAATACTGTAATATCTCAATTGTGTTGATCTACAGTGAGAAGTCAAGGTACAGGCACCTTCACAAAGGGACAGGATATTAAGCGTGCGGGGATATTCTGACCCATGGAGTAAAATTGCAACACGACCAACTCATTGTAAAGATATCGGTTGCCATCAGAAAGTACTGAGGCCAATAATAGCTAAATAGTTGCAGCATTTCCAGCGTTTTCTGATTTTGTTTCAGATTTCCAGCATCTGCACGAGAGAGACGGGAGACTGCAGATACTCGAATCAGGAGCAACAACAATTTCTTGGGAAGAGATTAAACTGGGTGATGAGGAAATGGCGGGGCAGTTTCTGGAAAGGCGATATAAATGGAAGGAAGGGAGCTGGTTAGGATGGGGGTCAGAAGCACTGCGGTGAGGGTTACCTGATATTAGAAAATGTGGATGTCCATTCCACTGTGGGCAACGCAGGTGGTCAACGAGGTAGACACAACATGCTGGAGAAACTCAGCGGATGAGGCAGCATCTATGGAGAGAAAGAATTCAGACTGAAGAAGGGTCTCGAGCGGAAACGTCGCCAGTTCCTTCTCTCAATAGATGCTGCCTCACCTGCTGAGTTTCTCCAGCATTTTGTGTCTACCTTCGCTTTTACCAGCTTCTGCAGTTCTTTCTTGGACAACGAGGTGTTGCCTCTCTAGTTCTCACTGTCCCCCCTGGCGACACAGCAGGGCATGGGCGGGACGGGAGGGTCACTGTGGCTTGTAGCTGGGAGCTCACAGTGGCCACTGGTGCAGAGTCCTACTCTGTGCTGTTTAGTTTAGAGATACAGCTCGGTAACAGGCCCTTCGGCCCACCGAGTCCATGCCGACTAGCGTACACTAACACTATCCTATACACAATGGACAATTTACACTTAATCCAAGCCAATTAACCAACAACGCTTTTGGAGTGTGGGGGGAAACCGACGATCTTGGAGAAACCCAACGCAGTCACGGGGAGAACGTACAAACTCCGTACAGACAGCACCCGTAGTCAGGATCGAACCCGTGGTCTCCGGCGCTGAGAGGCAGAAACTCTACCGTGCCGCCGATGTAGAGGAAGCTCCCTCTTGGCCCACCGTTGCAGCTTTTACTGTTTCGGCAGGAGTTTAAAAATCAGATCCGTTTCTTCCCACTCTCTCAATTCCTGGTTCAGTTCCATGAATCTGTTCCCAGCAGTAACACATGAACCGTTTCAGCGCAGTTTGTCGCCGCCGCCGGCCCAGAGTTTCACACAGTGTAGCAGCAAGTTCCCTTCTTGTAATCGCGGCCACATCCCGCCCGCCCGCCCGTCACAGACTGAACGTGACCACTGGGATTAAACACATCCCGGTGACCGGCCAGCGCTCCCGAGGTGTCACCGACTGCCGCCCCCCTCCCTCCCTGACCCGCACCGGCTCTCCCGAGCGACCAGACTTCGGAAACCTACCGGGGCTGGAACCGAGCCGTACCCCGGGGGCAGTGGGCCGGGCCGGGCCGGGACAGCGGGGATTCCCTTTCACCGAATGCCGCTGGCAAACAGGTGAGTGATCGATCGCTTTGTCCCAGCGGCTCCGGCGCCGTGAGTTGTCCCGGATCCCCACTCACCTGATCAATCCCCGCCCGCCCGCCCGGCGCGGCCGCTTCCCCTCCCTCCCTCCCTCCGGCCGGGACCCTCCTTGTCCCCGGGGGCCGAGTCTGTCACCGGCGCCCAGCAACAGCGCGGAGTAACCGGCGTCAGACAGAGCGCTTTCTTCAGCCTGGAGTCCGGGACTCCCGCAGGGGAACGGCGGCCGCCGGGGGAGAGACAGAGAGGGAGGGAGAGAGAGAGAGAGAGAGAGAAATCCTCTCAAGTTTTCATAAAATGGAAGGCAGAAATGGGCGGGGTGGAGGAAGTAAAACCGGGTGAGGTTTCCTCAAAGCGGCCCCCTCCCCCCCGGAGTCTTGCAAAACTGGTTCTAGTTGATCAGTACGCATCGTCAAGTCAAGTTTATTCGTCACATACGCATACCAGATGTACAGTGAAATGAAAAGTGGCAATGCTTGCGGATTGTGCAAAAAAACAAACTACAAACAGAATGGAACAGAATCAGTAATTACATATTTGTGGGAGAGAAAAAAGTACAAGTAACTTTGAGGGTATGAGACGTGAATTGGCCAAGATAGACTGGCAATTGGTTCTTTTTTTTAAATTTTTTATTTGTATTTTATTAGAAGCACATTACATTACAACCACATACATTAGTACTTGTCATTTATATCTTCTTACAATTAATGTACTCCATTTATTTTTTACACTAGAAAAGGAAAAGATTGAAAGAAAGAAGAAAGTGAAGGAAAAAGTGAAAGTGTAGGAAATGTGACAACAAAAAAGGACGAAGGCCCTATAAGAGCAAAATTAAAAACAAAAGAAAAAGAGTTAAGAAATAGACCCTAGGAAAGAAAGAAAGAGAGAAAGAGGAAAAAGAGAGAAACAAATATTTTTATGAGCATTACGTAAATGGGACATACCAGCTCTTCAACTGTCATCCCCCCTTACCTGACCTCAATTTTTTTTTTTAAAGTACTTTTGCACCCTATGTTTGTAATAATTCTATAAATGCAGACCATGTCAGGTGGAAGTGATCTGGTTTACCTGCTAGGAGGAGTCTTATCTCTTCTAGGTGTAATGTTTCAAACATATTTGAAATCCACATATTTATAGTTGGTACTGGAGCCTTCTTCCAAAATTTTAGAATTAGCTTTTTTCCAGTTATTAACCCATAGTCCATTAGTTTCTTTTGAAACACATTTAGATCTGGACCATCTTCCGTTATACCGAAGATAATCCATTCTGCTTTGGGTATCAGTCTTGTTTTAAATAACTTTGTAAAGATTTCAAAAATTTAATTCCAAAATTTTTGAATTTTTGTACAAGAAACGAATGAGTGCGTTATGGTAGCTTCTTGGGATTGACATTTATCACAAATAGATGATACATTTGGGAAAATTTTATGAATTTTAGTTTTCGAATAACATAATCTATGTAAAATTTTAAATTGTATTAAAGTGTGTCTTACATTAATCGAACATTTATGCATGTTTAATAAGTATTCATTCCAACTTTCCTTTGAAATTTTAATAGTTAACTCTTGTTCCCAGTCTCTTCTGATACCCTCCGTAGATGGTATTTGTGCATTTAAGATAATATTATACAAATATGATATTAAGTTTGCTGATTCCGCTTTTATCTGCATTGCCTCGTCCAGTACATCTGCTGGGTTATTATGATGATCTTTTGTATATTTTTTCTAATAGTCGCATATTTGAAAGTATTTAAAATATTGATTATTTCCGAGTTTATATTTTATTTGTAATTGTTGAAATGAAAGTAATTTTCCAGTTTCATACAAGTCACCAAGCGTTTTAATTCCTAATCTATCCCATTGTGTATAAGCTTTATCTATAATAGAAGGATTAAACGAAGGGTTATTGACTATAGGTAATAAAAGTGATAAATTTCTTAATTTTAAATTTTGTTTTATTTGTTTCCAAATTCGGATTGTACTATGAATAATTGGGTTCTTATTATAATTTATGTTATTCAATTTCATTGGAGAGAGGAGGATCGCTCCAATGTTTCTAGAGGAGCAATCCTCTTTCTCCATTACAATCCAGTCCGCTTGCTGGGCGGAGTTATCCATCAGTTGAATCATATTTTTAATATTTACTGACCAATAATAATACATAAAATTAGGTAGTGCTAAACCCCCTAATAATTTAGGTTTATTCAGATGAGTTTTTTGTATTCTATGTGATTTATAGTCCCATATAAAATTAGTGATATCCGAGTTGAGTTTTTTAAAAAACCTCTTTGGTAAGTATATAGGAATTGATTGAAATAGGTATAAAATTTGTGGTAAAAAGATCATTTTTATTGCGTTTATTCGGCCTATTAAAGACATCGGGAGCGTTTTCCAGAATTTAATTAGTGTGTTTAATTTATTAAGTAAGGGGTCAAAATTTGCCCTAAACATACCTTGATATGATCTGGTAATTTCGATTCCCAAATATTTAAATTTTTCTGTAGCTATTTTAAAAGGGAATTTTAAAAGATGTGTTGAATCTTTCGGTTTTATTGACATAATTTCACTTTTATTCCAATTTATTCTATATCCAGAGAAAGATCCAAAATCTTCAATTAAATTTAATATATTTGGTATAGTGATTTGAGGTTTTGTAATGTACAGTAATATATCATCCGCGTATAAAGATATTTTATTATATGAATCTTTAGTATTATATCCATGGATATCAGGGTGTATTCTAATTTTTTCTGCTAGCGTTTCAATAATGAGAGCAAACAGTTGTGGTGATAATGAGCATCCTTGTCTATTTCCCCTTGATAGTTGGAATTTCGAGGATATGTTATTAGTTAGTATTCTAGCTGTAGGTTTGTTATATAGTAACTTGATCCATAGAATAAAATTCTCCCCCAGTTGAAATTTTTGTAATACTTTGTCCATATAATTCCATTCTACTTGATCAAATGCTTTTTCAGCATCCAGCGAAATAATTGATAATTCTTGATCTTCAGATTTGTGTGAGTGCATTATGTTGAGTAGACGTCTCATATTGTTAGATGAGTATCTCTTAGGGATAAACCCCGTCTGATCTGGGTTTATTAATTTACTAATGTATTTACTTAATCTTCTAGCTAATGTTTTCGCTAATATTTTTTGATCTGTGTTTAACAATGCTATAGCTCTATATGAACCAGGTTCTTCTAAGTCTTTATTTTTCTTAGGTATTAATGTAATCGTTGATTCCGCTAATGTATCAGGTAGTATTCGTTTTTTTAAAGCATATTGGTACATTTTTTGTAATCTTGGTATTATTTTATCGTAAAAGCTTTTATAAAATTCATTAGTAAATCCGTCAGGGCCTGGTGTTTTTCCATTCTTTAGTGAGTTTATTGTATCTTCTAATTCCTTAATTGAAATTTGTGCACCCAGTTCCTCTTGTTCCTTCAGTTCTAACTTTGGAAGATTACAGGTATCCAAGAACTTTGTGATATTATTGGAATCAATTGTCGCTTTAGATGTATACAAATTCTCATAAAATTGCGCAAATCTATTATTAATATCCTTTGGTGTTGTTAATAATTCCCCTTTATCTGATTTGATCTTTGGTATAGTATGTTCCTTTTCTCGTTTTTTTAGCTGGCGAGCCAAAAGTTTATGCGGTTTATCCCCAAATTCAAAGTGCTCTTGTTTTGTAATTTGAAAAAGTCTTATAAGTTTGGCAGATAATAATTTATTTAATTTAAATTTCAAAATTATTATTTTATTATGTTTATCTATTGATGGATCTTTAGCATTATCTATATCCATTTGTCTAATAAGTTCTTCTAACTGTCTTTGTTCATTCTTATTCTTTTTATTTTGAAAAGCTTGATATGAAATTATAATACCCCTAATGTATGCTTTAAAAGATTCCCATAATACAGTAGGCGATATATCTGAAGTATCATTTATTTGAAAAAAGACCTCCATTTGTTCTTTTAAATATATACTCGCTTGTGGATCTTTTAGAATTTGAGAATTAAATTTCCAAAACGATTTATTCTTAGACAATCCTTCCAGTTTTAAAAAGAAAGTTAGTGGAGAATGGTCTGAAATCGAGTTTGTGTGGTATATTGCATTAGATGTTTGGGGGATTAATTTTGTATCCAGCAGAAAGTTGTCTATACGTGAGTATGTCTTATGTACCATTGAGTAAAACGAGTATTCCCTGCCAGTTGGATTAACAATTCTCCAAACATCTGCTATATTAGTGTTGTTTATATAGGTATTGAGAAGTTCCCCGGTTTTCGATTTCATATTCCCTCTCTGTTTTTGACTTGATTTATCTAAGTACGGATCTAAAACACAGTTAAAGTCTCCTCCTATTATAACATTTTGATAGTTTGACTCTGCAATTATGTTGAAAATTTTATTAAAAAAGTGGGGGTTATCAAAGTTAGGGGCATATATATTTACCAAAGTAAGTGGAGTATCATGGATTTCTCCATTAACTATTAGGTATCTCCCTTCTATATCTGTTATAATATTCTTTGCTTTAAATGGTATACCTTTTCTTATGATGATTGACGTGCCTCTAGATTTTGAAGTAAATGAAGAGTGGTATGTTTGACCTATCCATTTCGCCCTCAACCTAACTTGATCCTGAGATTTTAGGTGTGTTTCTTGTAGGAAGATAATGTCGGAGTTGTACAATTTCAGCTGAGCTAGTATCTTACCCCTTTTAATAGGTTCGTTAATACCTCTTATATTCCAACTACAAAATGAGATTCCTCCTAGGTTCTTTTGTGTGGTGTCATGCATTTTGAATAATTATAGTACCTTTAAATCTTGTGGTGCATCCAAATCCCAGGTCTTTAGGTATTGGGGGAGCTTTTGAGTTTTTAAGTTTTGCTGTTATGTCCATTTTACGCTTATCACTATACACAAAACACAAACAAGTGATTTTATGTGATAAAAAAAAAACCTATAAAAGTGAAGATACAGTGTCTGATGTAGTTGGCACTGTAACGAGTGTCCCACCTGTAGGTGGGAAAAAACCTTGTTTTGACTTCCATTGCGTTGTTACACAAATAGCTCCGCTCTCTTGGTTAATCATAACATATTATAATATTAAAACGGGGCCTCACATTCAAATATATAATACACTTTTATATATATCGGAATTTTAACTACTGATTATTAAACCGATACTTTTGACTTCAATAAGAATCAACTGATGGTTGAAGGGGTTAACGAGACGTGCCCCTGGACCTAAGCCAGTTGCTCGTTTCTCATCCCCTCCTCCCACTTATAGATAAGGTTTCAGTTTATTAAAAATTCATATTAGTATGTTAGTTCGTTATTTTTTATTTTTATTTTTATTAGTATTCTAATCTAACATGCATAACTTATTAAGTTGTTAATAGGATAAGTTCTTACAATTGGTTATAATATTATAATCTAATAAGCAATTATATGCTTTCTGGTATATACCATTGCCATCTGTTCAGTTGTTTACTCGTTTTGAACAGAAAGTGTCCTTGATTCAACATTCCGAAGATAACAGTCTAACTATCCCCAGACAAAGCATTGCTTAAAATGGTTCAGATCTCCCTTTCCTTTCTATTTTTCAACGATAGTTTGAGCATATTTAAACGCTTCTTCAGGCTTAACAAATGACTTTTCAAGACCCTTAAAAGAAATACGCATTTTCGCGGGATAAAAAATCCCAAATCTGATCCCTTCTCTCCCTCTTAAAAGATCTTTAACCTTCTCAAATTTGTTTCTTTTTTGCACAATTTCATACGGGTACTCCCTGAATATCTTAATAGTATCATTGTCTAGCCGCAGTTGCACACCGTATTTGATTTTACTCATAACATCTTCCAGTTCTAAAATGTCCCGAAATTTCACAATAATATGTCGTGGATAAGTTTTTCCCGCACCAAATCTTTGTTTAAATCTTGGGACACGATGAGCCACTTCGATTTTCGGTTCTTTGGAAAGATTCAGCAGTTGTTTAAGCAAGCCCATGGCAAACTCACGTACATCCTCCCCTTCGGCTCCCTCTGAAACTCCAAGAATTCTCAAATTCTGGCGTCTAGAGCCAGCTTCCAGGTCCAGGCATTTGACTGAGACTTTCTCCTGTTGAGTCACCATCTGTAGTGAAGTTTGTTCGTTTTCTCGCCTCATTTGCTCATGTTCTTGCCTCATTTTCGCCATGTCTTCAACCATTCGAGCCGTGTTTTTCTCCGGCAATTGGTTCTTGAAGGGTTGACGGTGGATATGCAATGGAAGGCATTTAAAGACTGCATGGATGAACTACAACAATTGTTCATCCCAGTTTGGCAAAAGAATAAATCACGGAAGGTAGTGCATCCGTGGATAACAAGGGAAATCAGGGATAGTATCAAAACAAAAGATGAAGCATACAAATTAGCCAGGAAAAGCAGCCTACCAGAGGACTGGGAGAAATTCAGTCCAGCAGAGGAGGACAAAGGGCTTAATTAGGAAAGGGAAAATAGATTATTAAAGAAAACTGGCAGGGAACATAAATACTGAGTGCAAAGGTTTTTATAGATATGTGAAGAGAAAAAGATTAGTCAAAAACAGGTGAATTGATCATGGGGAACAAGGACATGGCAGACCAACTGAATAACTACTTTGGTTCTGTCTTCAATAAGGAAGACATAAATAATCTGCCGGAAATAGCAGGGGACCGGGGGTCAAATGAGATGGAGGAACTGAGTGAAATCCAGGTTAGCTGGGAAGTGGTGTTAGGTAAATTGAATGGATTAATTCAGATTCAGATTCAACTTCATTGTCATTGTGCAGTGTAGAGTACAGAGAAAACAAAATGCAGTTAGCATCTCCCTAGAAGAGCGACATGAATATGAGCAGTAAATAAATGTAATAAATCCTGGTGGGAGGAGTGTCCCGGGGGGGGGGGGGTGATTGGCAGTCACCGAGGTACAGTGTTGAGTGGTGTAACTACCGCAGGGAAGAAGCTGTTCCTGGACCTGCTGGTCCGACAACGGAGAGACGTGTAGCGCCTCCCGGATGGTAGGAGGGTAAACAGTCTGTGGTTGCGGTGAGAGCAGTCCTTGGCGATGCTGAGCGCCCTTCGCAGACAACGCTTGCTTTGGACAGACTCAATGGTGGGGAGTGAGGAACCGGTGATGCGTTGGGCAATTTTCACCACCCTCTGCTGTGCTTTCCGGACGGAGACAGAGCAGTTGCCATACCATACTGTGATGCAGTTGGTAAGGATGCTCTCGATGGTGCAGCGGTAGAAGTTCACCAGAATCTGAGGAGATAGATGGACCTTCTTTAGTCTCCTCAGGAAGAAGAGACGCTGGTGAGCCTTCTTGATCAGAGTTGAGGTATTGTTGGTCCAAGAGAGGTCATCGGAGATGTTGACCCCCAGGAACCTGAAGCTGGAAACACGTTCCACCTCCGTCCCGTTAATGTGGATGGGGGTCTGTGTGCCGCCCCTAGACTTCCTGAAGTCTACAATGAGCTCCTTGGTCTTCTTGGAGTTAAGGGCCAGGTTGTTGTCAGCGCACCATGCTGCTAAGAGCTGGACCTCCTCCCTATTGGCCAACTCATTGTTGTTGCTGAGGCCAATCACCGTTGTATCATCTGCATACTTGATGATGGTATTAGTACCATGTACAGGTGTGCAGTCGTAGGTGAAGAGGGAGTAGAGGAGGGGGTTCAGCACACAGCCCTGTGGAACGTCGGTGTTCAGGGTGAGGGTTGAAGAGGTGTGCTTGTCTAACCTAACAGACTGTGGTCTGTTGGTTAGAAAGTCCAGTCTCCAGTTGCAGAGGGAGGGGTCGATGCCCAGGTCACCGAGTTTGGTGATCAGTTTAGAGGGTATGATGGTGTTGAATGCTGAGCTGTAATCGATGAACAGCATTCTTACGTAAGTGTCTCTGTTGTCGAGGTGGGAGAGGGCGGAGTAAAGTGCCGTTGAGATGGCATCCTCCGTACTCCTGTTCTTGCGGTAGGCAAACTGATAGGCATCCAATGTGGGGGGTAGGCAGCCTTTGAGGTGTGCCAGGAGCAGCCTCTCGAAGCACTTGGCGATGATGGGAGTAAGTGCAACTGGGCGGAAATCGTTGAGGCTTGCCGCAGTGGAGTGTTTTGGCATGGAGGTGGATTTAAGGCACGTGGGCACAACTGCTTGGGCAAGTGACAGGTTGAAGATGTCAGTCCAGAGGTCTGTCAGCTGTGCAGCACAGGCCCTGAGGACGCGCCCGGGGATGCCGTCGGGGCCAGCAGCCTTACGTGCATTAGTCCTACTCGGTGCCACGTACACGTCGTAGGGGGTGAGTGAGAGGGGCTGGTGATCGGCAGGGAGCACAGCCTTGATGGCCAACTCCAGATTGTCCCTGTCGAAGCGGCCATAGAAGTGGTTGAGCTCCTCAAGGAAGGAGGCGTTGCTGGATGTGGGGGTGGTGTTGGTGGGTCTATAGTCCGTGATGGCCTGGATGCCTTGCCACATGCGTCGGGGCTCGGAGTTGTTGTTGAAGTGCTCCTCAATCCTGAGCTTATGGCAGTGCTTGGCCTTCTTTATGCCCTTCTTCAGGTTAGCCCTGGATGAACTATAGGCTCGTGCATCGCCTGACCTGAAAGCGGTGTCCCGTGCTTTCAGCAGTAGCCTGACCTCGCTGTTCATCCATGGCTTCTGATTCGGGAATATGGTCACCCGTTTGAGGGAGGTGACACTGTTGATGGTGGAGTTTATAAAGTCCAGAACAGAGGATGTATAGGAGTCAATGTCCGTGTGGGAGTCAAGGGTGGCCCGGGCTGCAAACGCCTTCCAGTCAGTGTTTCCAAAACACTGCTGAAGTGTGGAGTCCGCCTCCTCTGACCAGACTTTAACTGTCCTCACAGTGGGTTTAACCCGCCTGATGAGTGGGGAGTACTTTGGGAGCAGGAACAATGAGAGGTGATCAGACTGTCCAAGGTGGGGGAGGGGGGCGGCTTTGTAAGCTTCAGCCATGTTGGTGTAGACTTTGTCCAGTGTCTTGTCTTCTCTAGTGGCGAAAGAGACATGTTGGTGGAATTTGGGGAGTACAGTCTTCAGGTTGGAGTGATTGAAGTCACCCACAACAATGAAGGCTGCCTCGGGCTTGTGAGTGTTGTTTGCTAATGGCAGTATGCAGATCTTTCATTGCAAGCTTGGCATTAGCATCAGGAGGAATATAGGCTGCAGTCACAACAGTGGAGGTAAACTCTCTGGGCAGATAGAATGGTCTGCATCTAACCAAGATGCAGACCGTTCTAAAGGCCAATACATCCCCAGGGCCAGATAGGCTGCATCCCAGAGTACTTAAGGAAGTAGCCCCAGAAATAGTGGATGGATTAGTGATAATTTTTCAAAACTCTTTAGTTCTGGAATAGTTCCTGAGGATTGGAGGGTAGCTAATGTAACACCACTTTTTAAAAAAGGGAGGGAGAGAGAAAACGGGGAATTACAGACCAGTTACTCCAACATCGGTAGTGGGGAAACTGCTAGAGTCCGTTATTAAAGACGGGATAGCAGCACATTTGGAAAGTGGTGAAATCATTGGACAAAGTCAGCATGGATTTATGAAAGGTAAATCATGTCTGACGAATGGATGTGTTATATCTGGACTTTCAGAACGCTTTCGACAAGGTCCCACATAAGAGATTAGTATGCAAACTTAAAGCACACGGTATTGGGGGTTCAGTATTGATGTGGATAGAGAACTGGCTGGCAGACAGGAAGCAAAGAGTAGGGGTGAACGGGTCCTTTTCAGAATGGCAGGCAGTGACTAGTGGGGTACCGCAAGGCTCAGTGCTAGGACCCCACTATTTACAATATATATTAATGATCTGGATGAGGGAATTGAATGCAACATCTCCAAGCTTGCGGATGACACGAAGCTGGGGGGAAGATTTAGCTGTGAGGAGGATGCTAGGAGGCTGCAAGGTGACTTGGATAGGTTGGGTGAGTGGGAAAATGCATGGCAGATGCAGTATAATGTGGATAAATGTGAGGTTATCCACTTTGGTGGCAAAAACAGGAAAGTAGACTATTATCTGAATGGTGGCCGATTAGGAAAAGGGGAGATGCAACGAGACCTGGGTGTCATGGTACACCAGTCATTGAAAGTAGGAATGCAGGTGCAGCAGGCAGTGAAGAAAGCGAATGGTATGTTAGCATTCATAGCAAAAGGATTTGAGTATAAGAGCAGGGAGGTTCTACTGCAGTTGTACAGGGTCTTGGTGAGACCACACCTGGAGTATTGCGTACATTTTTGGTCTCCTAATGTGAGGAAAGACATTCTTGCCATAGAGGGGGTACAGAGAAGGTTCACCAGACTGATTCCTGGGATGGCAGAACTTTCATATGAAGACAGGATAGACTCGGCTTGTACTCGCTAGAATTTAGAAGATTGAGGGGGGATCTTATAGAAACGTACAAAATTCTTAAGGGGTTGGACAGGCTAGATGCAGGAAGATTGTTCCCGATGTTGGGTAAGTCGACAACAAGGGGTCACAGTTTAAGGATAAGGGGGAAGTCTTTTAGGACCGAGATGAGAAAAACATTTTTCACACAGAGAGTGGTGAATCTGTGGAATTCTCTGCCACAGAAGGTAGTTGAGGCCAGTTCATTGGCTATATTTAAGAGGGAGTTAGATGTGGCCCTTGTGGCTAAAGGGATCAGGGGGTATGGAGAGAAGGCAGGTACAGGATACTGAGTTGGATGATCAGCCATGATCATATTGAATGCCGGTGCAGGCTCGAAGGGCCGAATGGCCTACTCCTGCACCTATTTTCTATGTTTCTAAAAACAGCGATTTAAAAAAGACACCACATAACAGTAAATTGGTCCAGTAAAGTTGGTCCCTGGTGAGATAGGAGTTTACAGTCCTAATCGCCTCTGGGAAGAAACTCCTTCTCATCCTCTCTGTATTCCCAGCATGGCAACGGAGGCGTTTGTAGCAGCTGGAACAGTCTGTTGCTGGGGTTGTGGGGTGTCCCATGATCTTGTTCCCTCTGGCGTTGCACCTTCTGATGTATAGTTCCTGCAGGGGGGGCGAGTGGAGTTCCCATAGTACGTTCAGCCGAACGCACTATTCTCTGCAGAGCCTTCTTGTCCTGGGCAGAGCAGTTCCCAAACCAGATTGTAATGTTTCCGGACAAGATGCTTTCCACAGCCGCTGAGTAGAAGCACTGGGGGATCCTCAGAGACACTCTGAATTTCCTCAATTGCCTGAGGTGGTAAAGGCGCTGCCTTGCCTTACTCACCAGTGCTGCAGTGTGTGATGTCCATGTCGGATCCTCTGAGATATGGACTCCCAGGTATTTAAAGCAGCTCACCCTATCCACAGTATCCCCATTTATCCTCAATGGTGTGTACGTCCTCGGATGATGTGCCCTCCTAAAGTCCACGATCAGCTCCTTAGTTTTTTTTGCTATTCAAGAGGAGGCTGTTGTCCTGACACCAGAGTGCCAGATCAGATACCTCCTCCCGGTAGGCCCTCTCATCGTTATCGGAGATCAGGCCCACCACCACAGTGTCATCAGCGAACTTGATTATAGAGTTGGCACTGAACCTAGCCACACAGTCATATGTGTACAGGGAGTACAGTAGGGGGCTGAGGACGCAATCCCGGGGGGGGGGGGGGGTCCTGTGCTCAGGGTGAGAGACTTCAATGTATTTCCTCCCATCTTGACTACCTGGGGCCTGGCGGTGAGAAAGTCCAGGACCCAGGCACACAGGGGGGTGTTGAGTCCCAATTCCAGCAGCCTCTCAGCCAGTCTGGTGGGGACTATCGTGTTGAAGGCTGAACTGAAGTCTATGAACAGCATCCTCACATAGACCCCCTTCTGGCTGTCAAGATGAGAGAGAGTGGTGTGCAGGATCTGGGAGACCGCATCGTCCGTGGATCTGTTCAGACGGTATGCAAATTGTAGCGGGTTCGTGTTGCGAGGGAGGAAGGCACAGATGTGTTTCTTGACCAGCCTCTCAAAGCATTTCATGACTACCGAGGTGAGGGCCACGGGACGGTAGTCATTCAGACAAGCTGGGGAGGCATTCTTTGGGACAGGTACAATGATGGATCTTTTGAAGCAGGCAGGGACCACGGACTTGGCCAGGGAGAGGTTGAATATTGTAGTGAGCACCGGAGGTAGCTGCGTAGCACAAGACTTAAGTACTCGCCACGAGATGCCATCTGGGCCTACAGCTTTCCTCGTGTTCACACGTGTCAGAGCCCTCCTCACGTCATGCTCGGACAATGTGAGTGTGTACCCATCCCCAACGGTGTCCCTCCCTCCAGCATCGCTAGCCAGCACGCTGGCGGTGTTGTCGTTAGACGGCAAGCCTGGGATGATGTTGCCCGTCTCGAAACGAGCGTAGAAAAAGTTCAGGTCATGAGGTTGGGAGGTGCCGGCACTTCCGGTTGAGGGGGAGCTGCTCCGGTAGTTGGTTATAGTCCATAGCCCCTGCCAAAGGCGTCTGGTGTCCTGCTGCTCCATCTGTGACTCCATCTTGTCCCTGTACCTCCTTTTTGCGTCCTTCACCGCCCTTTGCAGTCAGTAGGAATCTCCCTTGTGGACGTTCATATTTCCGGATGCCAGGCCAGTGTTGTAGGCAGCGGTGTGAGCATTCAAGGCAACACGAATGGACATGTCCACCCAGGGTTTTTGATTCTAAAAGATGCTAATCCTTACCGTGGGGACGATGTTATCGGCTATTGTTGCGATGAAGTCCGTGACCGCTTCCGGAAACTCACCGACGTCACTGGAACTTGCTTGGAACATATTCCAGTCGACATCTGTCAGTGCATCTTGCAGCATGGCCTCTGACTGGTTGGACCACCACTTTACGTCCCTCGTCACTGCCACTTCCTGTACACATCAGTGGTTATCTTGCGCAGGTCGGAGTGGGTAGAGTAGTGATTACATTTTGATGTGGGACTTTTTGACCAAGTTGAGGAAATCTAGTTGCTCAATCCCCTTTTTAAATGACTTGACATCGGGAGCAGCACTTGTGTTGGGTGGTAACATATTCCATTCCCTTATCGTCCTTGGGTAAAGGGAATATTGGTAGCAACGTTTATTGAAATTTAGCGAGTTGATGATATAGGGACCGTTATTTTGTCTTGTTTCATGGCAGTTGGTGCTCTGGTTGCCTGATTTTGTAGAGCTCTAGGGTATCCCATCCGAGAGAAGTCAGCATATTATTCACGCTTGATTTGTGTTTGTAATCATTACATACAAAGCGGGCTGCTCGGCGTTGTACTTTCTCCAGGGTGATGATGTTGTTGTTGTTGTTGTTGAAAGGATCCACAAGATTTGGGCCAATATTATTTATTTTATTTACTGAACATATTCGTTTGTGTCTGATGTTATCTATTGAATATTGTTTTCACAAACTTGTTTTGCTGCTGCCAGTAAGAATTTAATTATTAATTATTATGTACATAATTTGCTTTGAAGAAGGGCCCTACCCGCAACCAGAGATCCTGCCTCTTCTCAAGGTCAAGGTCAGTTTATTGCCACATGTACCAATTGAGGTAGTGAAATTCGATTTACCATACAGCCATACTAAAAAAAACAAGACAGACAACGACATAAAAGTTAACATAAACATCCAGCAGCGGATTCCCCACATTCCTCTGTGATGGAAGGCAATAAAGTCTTATCTTCTTTCCCCCTTATTCTCCCGCGGACGGGGCAGTCGAACCATCCGTAGTCTGGGCGACCGATGCCCCCGCAGCCGGCGATCGAAGCTCCCGCGTCGGGGCGGTCGAAGCTCCTGCGGCTTGGAGCTCCCGAAGTCGGACTCTAACCAGGGACTGCGAGCTCCATGATGTTAAAGTCCACAGGCTGCCGCGGTTGGAGCTCCCAGGTCGATCCCAGACAGGGATCGCAAGCTCCACGTTGGTACGTCCGCAGACTCCCGCGGTTGGAGCTCCTCGATGTTAGGCCGCAGTGCGGATGGAGAGACGATACGGAAAATAATCGCATCTCCGTCGAGGTAAGAGATTTAAAAAAAGTTTTCCCCCAATCTCCCCACCCCCATCCCCACATAAAACCATGTAAAGAACACTAAAGCATACATTTAACACATACTAAAAACACCAAAGCAGGAAGGAACAGACAGACTGTTGGCGAAGCAGCCATTAATGCGCCACCGGTGGTTACTTCTGTTGAGTTACTATAGCACTTTCTGTCTTTTTATTTGTCAACCAGCATATGCAGTTCCATTTTTCTACTAATAATGTTATTGTTCTGTTTTGGTGCAAATGGCAATTAAACACTATTGAACAAATGAGGGTGGAGAGATCCGGGTCGCAGCATTCGTTTTTTACCGCGGTCTTCGACTAAATTTATATCTGCGCCAGGCCCGTACGAAGCTTTTCAAAAAGGGGGGTGGCATGACAGATTACAAAAATGTTATGTGTAATGTGCATGCAGCGCACATCACAAGCGGGAAGCCCCTCGCATCTGGGTTCCAGAGCCCGCTTAAGGGCCCTGAAAGCTCTGGGGTTTTAGATGCTCTCTCGTGCATTCTGAGCCTTATTTTGGAGCATTTTTGCACCAAATGTATGACCAATATTTCAGAAATAATTTTGGTTGAGTCAAGAGTAATGAGTGGGTGGAAAGGGATGATTGGGGTCATTGTTGTATACATTTTTTATTAAATCAAGAATTGTTGTCCTTGTTTTATTAATCAAGTTGTACTGTTGTAAAATGTGATGTAAAATGTTATAAAGGAGCATACAAAAACTGCAAATAAAATACTGTAAGTTGTTGCAGTAAAGAAAACCTTTTCTTAGAAAATGTTTTGTGTGTTGATTTGATTGCATTTTACTGTTATACTGTGTTAGTGTGTGCAGTGCACCTTTAATGGTCCTCCTGACCTAACAACTTCACATCACATCAACTTCATCATGAAGTAGTGATGTCAATACAACATTTAGTTCGACTTCAATTTGGAAGTCAAACTAAATGGTGCATTTACATTACTATGACCGCTTTCAAACTAATCTATTTTACTGTCATACTATTATAACAAATTCTAGTTCCATGATGACTCATAAACAAGATCACAAATCACATTTTGAATTCTCAAACATAATGTGATTGTGAATAATTGCAGAGCTGCCAAGTTTCATTGAGCATTTCTGTATTTTGACGGCTGAAAATTAGTATTTTGTTGGGGAAATCGGTATTTCTCACATAAATGCAATAGAACGTACTACATAGAAACTGGATTTTTGAAAATCAGTATTTTACATGCAACCTCATGTATTCTCAAATATTAGTGTGGAATATTGAAAATCAGTACTACTGAATTGTGAAACCATTTTTGAAATATGAATTTATAATTCTTGATTTTGCTTCCATAACATAAAAATATATAATAACATAACAAAAATGTCACAATTCATCATATAGTTTACCAAACAATCAAACATGCTGACATGATGCTGCATCATCATTCAGGTGCTCCTGGTAAATGTCACATAAAGGTGAGTAGCATGGTAAGTAGAATTTTAAAGAATCACCAAGTGTTACTATTGTTGAGCTACGCTGACTAGCATGACTGGAATTAGTTCTTAGTTCACCGTCACTCAGCACTCAGCATGCTGGCATAATGCTGCAAAATCATTCAGGTGCTACTGAATGTATATTGCCATTTACCACTACTTCTACTAATGCAAAGGCATTTGTTGGCCTTAGTCTATATGCCATCTCTGATTCCACGAATATAGTACCTCAGACCAGTTTATCCAGCATGGCAGTCCTCAGTTTGTTAATGCTGTCAAAGCATGTTTCGTTCCGCAGTACACTCATAAAGGTGGCCCTACTTCTACCTCTTCTTGCAGTACCCCGTTTGGTCTCCCAAAGTGTGACTTTATCTTTAATGGCAGTCCTCAGTTCGTTAACGCTGTCCAAGGCCGGTGTCATTCCGCAGCAAGTACACTGATGTTGGTAGCCCGACTTCTGCCTCTTCTTGCAGTGCCCTGTTTGGGCTCCCAAAGTGTGAGGGGATTAACAGACAGTTCAGGGTTCCTCTCACAGACTCTATAGATGCTGCCTCACCCGCTGAGTTTCTCCAGCATTTTTGACTACCTGAGGTTTCCTTAATGCGGGCCGGAGTTTTGCACAACTCTGACAGAGTGGCCCAGTATTCAGTTCACCACGTCTTCCCCCCCCCCCTCGAGGCATCCCATCCCCCCCACCCACTGAGGCGTCACGCCCTCCTTGCTCCATCCCCCTCCCCTTCCACCTGCCCCTCACTCACTCCTTCCATCCCCCTCGGACCTCTCTCAGTCCTGGGGCCGCGCTGCCCGAGTCTCCCACCGACCCCCGGGGACTCTCTGTTTCTCTGCTTCTCCCCCAGTCTCCGTCACCCTGGATACAGTGGAAACAGCGGGTCCGCGGCTCGAGGTGTCTGAGGAAGAGGGTGAGACTGACCCGGACCCATAGGAGTCTCCCTGACACCGGGAAAAGGTTTATAGTTTGGCCGTGTATGCTGGGATCTGAAGGATTCACACACACAACCACATAAACACACACGCATATGTACACACATGTGTGTATGTATATATGTGCATGTAAATATGCATGTGTGTGTGGTGTATGCATATACCTGTGTGGACATATATATATATATTTGTGGGTACATGTGTATATAAGTATATATGTGTATATATATTTGTATGTGTGTGGATATGTGCATGTGACTGTATGTAAGTGTGTGGGTATGTTTTTTATATATATTTTTGTGTGTGTGCATATATGTGTATGTTTGTGTGTGCATATATATATATGTGTTCGTGTGCATATATATGTGTGTGTATATGTTTGTGAGTGTGCATATATATGTGTGTGTGCATGCATATATATATGTGTGTGTGTGTGCATATATGTGTGTGAAGTAGACACAAAATGCTGGAGTAACTCAGAGGGTCAGGCAGCATCTCAGGAGAGAAGGAATGGGTGATGTTTCGGGTCGAAACCATTCTTCAGAATGCGTGTGTATATATATATGTGTGTGTGTTCCCCGGGGAGGGGGACCAGTGGCTGAGGATACAGCCACGGATGGAAGCTGGCAGAGAGCACGGTTGCAGAGTGGAGGATGCAGCTTCACCTCGCTGTTGTTCCCGGCTGGAGTTACCATCAGTGTCTGGAATCTGCCCTCACCCTGTCTGCAGTCAACCCCAGCTAAAGCTTTTTGTTTCATCTTCAGAGTCTGAGGATCGATTTCAAAGCAGAGTGAAACACAGCTGTGATGGCCATTCACTGGAACCCTGACAATCGAGCATTGAGAAGATTTACCCAACTTTGGTAATGTTTACTTTTGTTTATGTCAGAGATACAGCATGGAAACTGGCCCTCCGGCCCACGTCGACCATCAATCCCCCGTTCACACATGTACAATGATACTCCAGGGGCCGCTGGAAGGTGGAAGCCCCGCGGAGAGTGCTCTGGTTTTCCACTGAATTTATAGTGGGAATCTGGCACAACTCCGCCCGGATTTCCTGACCTGCATCTTACGCTGTTGTTTAACGTACCTTTAATGCGTCTGTTTTGTTTCACGTTCCAATAAAACACAGCAACATGGGCGGCAATGAGACGACAAATGGTGAGGACCAGCGGCAGGGCCCAGTCAGGAACTCCAGCAGGGAAGATATCATCTGCAGTGAAGACAGTGAATCAGACAGTGAGTGGCTGACACACACACTCACAAGCACTCACACACGCACGCACACTCACACATCACAGCTGCCCCAGCAACCTCCAGCCGTGATGTCAGTATATATATATATCAGGATAAATATCCGTATAGATACCAGTATATATATATATATATATATATAAAAATAAATATATATGCGTGTGTATTTAGAATACATACATATATATATATATATATATATATATATATATATATATATATATATATATATATATATATATATATATATATATATATATCAGCATGTCTGTGTGTGTACAATATAGATACATATACTGGTTGTGATGTCTTGGTACGATATGTAATATGTATATAATGTAAATGCCAGTGCCTGTGATGTCTGTAAAGTGAAGAGGGAGATGTGATGTCTTTGTAATGTAATATATGTAAAATATATATATTGTGTAATCTAAATATATTGTGTAATCTAAAATGGAAACTCGTGCCTAAGCCTTGTGACTGAGGTCAAGTGACCTTCAAGATAAAAAGCAGTGTTTGCAGAATAAAAAGGCTTACTCTTACTCGGTGGTGGCTGTGTCTTTCTTTGTGCTAGTGACCACAGAGCCTTACCTCATCAGAAACCTTTACATTGGTGTATATAGACTATATTGTACACACAGAGACATCCTGATATATACTGTTTTATATATATATTTAATGAATTCTGAAGTAGGCTAAATGTCTCTCATGCTTATCCCGATTTCCATAATTATTTACAGTGCAAAATATGGACAATTTTGGCGGGTTTTAACGGGCCCGCTATGCTGGAAACAAGGGTCAGTGATTACCTGCAGTTCATCGCGTGTAATCCACTTGGTGTTAGCGTAGCAACAGTACGGTTAATAGGTATGTTACAAAACTTACCTTCAGTCGCGCTGTAATTCTGCCACTGGCCGTGTGCGCCATTTTGGCGCCTTTAAGGGGGGGCGGGGTTAAAACGTGGGTTTCTCCTCCCTTGTCCTGGTTAATATTTTGTTGGAGTACAAGCGTTGGCTGACAAATCGTTCCAAGTGGCGATTTGTGAATTTTTTATTTTTATTAAATCGTCAATGTCAGCGCTAGAGTAATTTTAAAAGCAGCTCCTGAAGCGTCAACGCCGATAACGGGGACGGATTTCACACACGGGACAGGTAAACGAAAGTGGTTTCTGTATAAAAGTGCTTCTTAAGAAGCCTTTAATTCACATTTTTTCATGCGACACAGTGATTTTATTCCCCGAATTAACGGCAGTATTTTTCATGCCAATACGGGGTTAAATTCACCGCAAATGAACGTTCCAAAAGATCGCGTTCCAGAAATCCTCACTCACAAGATGAATTAAATGCCCATTAATTTACAGGTATTAAACATTCAATTCCTTCCATTTGGCCTGTAAATTCATGAAAATTAGATTTAAAAATTATGTTATATTGTGAATTATTGTGTGAATGTTATTTGGACACTTAGGCTATTAAAAAATGTTAATCTATTCTTAAGAAATTGATAGATGTTTAGATCTAGTAATTGAATTTTGTGATTAGCTACAATTAGGTAACTAACTAATTATATGCTTTACTTTCATGTCTTCGAAGTAAGATTGTTTCATATTTGTTTCAGAATGCTTCAATCTATAATAACTGAAAATTTCTTTCAGTTATCATAATTTTTAAGAAAGTTATGGGCTTTTAACTGTCCTCGATCACAGCTTTTGTGTTAAGTCAATGGAAAAGCAATAGGGAACTAGATGCTAATTTCTGAGTATGATAATGGCCATAACTTTTTTAATACTGAAGATATGAAAGTGAATTAAGCTTCTTTTTATGCTTTAACTGATGGGGATAAATTGCAGACTTTATTTTTTAAATCTAAAAATTTTGTAACATTGCTACGAGTACGGGTCATGGGTCGTGACCCCACTGCCGTGAAACCTCCCGATAGGATCTTTGCTTTACTCTGTGTCACACATGGCATCAGACCTCACGGTCACTGTACTCTCTACCTCACGGTCACTGTACTCTCTACCTCACGGTCACTGTACTCTCTACCTCACGGTCACTGTACTCTCTACCACACACTCACTACATCAGACCTCACGGTCACTTTACTCTATCCGTCCCCGGCTCCAACCGCCAACCGTTTGAATTCCAATCGCCGCCCCCTGACCACGTGACCGGTCGGACCAGATCACGCCCGGTCCACGCGAGAGTTGCAGCCCGACCACCCACTGTTGCCTAGCAACAAGCTTCAGCCCCACCCACACACACACAGACTCACTCTCACAGACACACACTCTCACACACACAGACACACTCACACTCACAGACACACACACACACAGACTCACTCTCACACACAGACTCACTCTCACACACACACAGACACACAGACTCACTCTCACACACTCACACACACACAGACACACACCATGGCTGCCAACTCTCACACTTTGAGCGTGAGAATCACGCCCTCAGGCAAACTCTCACGCTGATCAGAAATTTCTCACACTTTGTGGTGAGAAATACTGTGATCAACGAAAATTTCAAAACTCAGATAAACTGCATGGTCCGCGGGTGTTGGAGAGCCGGGGCTGAGGGAGGGATGAAAGCAGCGGGCGGATACAGATGCGGGGAGTCGGGACTGGCGAGTCGCTCGCTGCAGCTCCGGCCATGGAGCAGCCCCAGTGTGAGAGTCCCGGGCTGTCGGAGGCGTCGGAAGCATTGCGCCGCTGCCGCGAGAGTCTCTGTGCCGAAGGGACAGACTCTCAAAGGGAGGGGGAGAGAGAGAGAGGGGAAGAGAGAGGGGTGGTAAAAGAGAGAGGGGAAGAGGGGGAGAGAGGGGAAAAAGAGAAAAACGGGGAAAGAG
>JAXLNO010004250.1:37500-148899 GCA_038087875.1 Malacoraja senta
CAGCAGCCACTGGTTGTCCTCCAGGATGCACCGAGCCGCAGCCTGGTCCATGCCGGTGACCAGGGCGAATTCATATAATAGTGGCCTTCAAATGGGGGTGGTTGGAGAAAGCATCCTGCTTGCCTGCTAGATTTTCACTTACTGTAACTGCAGGAAAAAATGTTCCGGATGTTGGGGGAGTCCAGAACCAGGGGTCACAGTATAAGAATAAGAATCTGTGGAATTCCCTGCATAGAAGGCAGTGGATGCCAATTCACTGGATGTTTTCAAGAGTGGTGGAGGTATA
Source organism: Malacoraja senta (assembly GCA_038087875.1). Classification (NCBI taxonomy): domain Eukaryota; kingdom Metazoa; phylum Chordata; class Chondrichthyes; order Rajiformes; family Rajidae; genus Malacoraja; species Malacoraja senta. The sequence continues at coordinate 37,787 of JAXLNO010004250.1, forward strand.
ATGTAGTCATAGAGTGATACAGTGTGAAAACAGGTCCTTCGGCCCAACTTGCCTACACCCGCCAACATGTCCCAGCTACACTTACCTGCTTTTGGTCAATATCCCTCCAAACATGTATCAGTCTAACTGTTTCTTAAATGCTGGGATAGTCCCTGCCTGAACTACGTCCTCTGGCAGCTTGTTCCATACACCCACCACCCTTTGTGTGGAAAAAGGTACCCCTCAGATTCCTATGAAATATATTCCCCTTCACCTTAAATCTGTCCTCTGGTCCTCGATTCACCTACTCTGGGCAAAAGACTCAGTGCATTGAAATGGATATTTCAAATGCATTTTAGATTTCTTGAAAGTGTTACTTTAAAAAAAGTTACGTTTCCACAAACATATACCCCCTTTATTAATGTCATGGTTTGATGATTCTAAATTCAAATCAAAATGAAATATACATCAAAACAAGAACGCATACTTTCAAAATACTCATCTTTTTTCCACGTGCAAAACATAATTTGGTATGACTTTGCAAAATCAGGATATGTTATGATTATTTCTTCTCCCTTTTCCCAACTACAAACAAAAAAAAAGCACTTGAAATTATAACACACATTTAAAAGTTTTTTTGTCAAATTTTCTGTACCGTGAAAGGCACTGGCGTCGATCTAGGGGGGATAGGTGGGATAGGGGATATATCACCCCCCCCACACACTTTTTGAGGTGGGGGATGGCCTGTATTATTATTCCCAGTTTTTCGAGGTTGAGCAATAACAAAAATAATAATCACCTGCTCCTACCTCTCATGAGGGCCCTACATTATCTTAAAAATACTTTTTTTTAAACATTGAATCATACTTCTACAATGCACTAAAACATGATTTTAATACATCAAATTTCAAAAAGTCCCTACCGTGGGAGGGGGGGGGGGGGCCCGTCCCACACCCTCCACCCAATGCTTCAAAAATCAAATGGTCGAGATTTATTGCCATAGATACTCAAGCATAGAAACATCGAAAATAGGTGCAGGAATAGGCCTTACGCCCTTTCGAGCCAGCACTGCCATTCAATATGATCATGGCTGTTCATCTAAAATAAGTACCTCTTTCTTGTTTTTTCCCCCAAATCCCCTGATTTCGCTTGCCCCAAGAGTGAAATGTAACTCTCTCTGGAAAACATCCAATGAATTGGCCTCCACTGCCTTATGTGGCACAGAATTCCACAGATTCCCAACTCTCTGGGTGAAGAAAGTTTGTCCTCATCTCAGTCCCACATCCTGTGGATGTTGTCTATATGGACTTCAGTAAGGCCTTTGACAAGGTTCCACATGGAAGGTTGGTTAAGAAGGTTCAATTGTTGGGTATTAATCGTGCAGTAGCAAGATGGATTCAACAGTGGCTGAATGGGAGATACCAATGAGTAATGGTGGATAACAAGTAGATTTTCAAAGTCTACAGAGAGATTTAGGCCATTTGGAAGAGTGGGCTGAAAGATGGCAGATGGAGTTTAATGCTGATAAGTGTGAGGTGCTACATCTTGGCAGGACAAATCAAAATAGGACGTACATGGTAAATGGTAGCGAACTGAGGAATGCAGTTGAACAGAGGGATCTAGGAATAACTGTGCATAGTTCCCTGAAGGTGGAATCTCATGTAGATAGGGTGGTAAAGAAAGCTTTTGGTGTGCTGGCCTTTATAAATCAGAACATTGAGTACAGAAGTTGGGATGTAATGTTAAAATTGTACAAGGCATTGGTGAGGCCAATTCTGGAATATGGTGTACAGTTTTCGTCGCCAAATTATAGGAAAGATGTCAACAAAATAGAGAGAGTCCAGAAGAGATTTACTAGAATGTTGACTGGGTTTCAGCACTTAAGTTACAGAGAAAGGTTGAACAAGATAGGTCTTTATTCTTTGGAGCACAGAAGGTTAAGGGAGGACTTGATAGAGGTCTTTAAAATTATGAGAGGGATAGACAGAGTTGACGTGGATAAGCTATTTCCATTGAGAGTGGAGAAGATTCAAACAAGAGGACATGATTTGAGAATTAAGGGACAAAAGTTTAGGGGTAACATGAGGGGGAACTTCTTTACTCAGAGAGTGGTAGCTGTGTGGAATGAGCTTCCAGTGGAAGTGGTGGAGGCAGGTTCGATTTTATCATTTAAAAATAAATTGGATAGGTTTATGGACGGGAAAGGAATGGAGGGTTATGGTCTGAGTGCAGGTAGATGGAACTAGGTGAGAGTAAGTGTTTGGCACAGACTCGAAGGGCCGAGATGGCCTGTTTCCGTGCTGTAATTGTTATATGGTTACATGGCCTACCCCTTATTCTTAAACTGTGACCCCTGGTTCTGGACTCCCCCAACATAGGGAACATTTTTCCTGCAGTTACAGTAAGTGAAAATCCTGCAGGCAAGTATGATGCTTTCTCCAACCACCCCCATTTGAAGACCACTATCTTCCACCGCTTCTACCCAGTGCTTGGTACCTACTTCCAGCAGCCACTGGTTGTCCTCCACGATGCACCGAGCCGCAGCCTGATCCATGCCGGTCACCAGGGCGAATTGGGCGTAGAGACTCTCACGGCAGCGGCGCAACGTCTCAGACGGCCCGGGACTCTTGCACTGAGGCTGCTCCATGGCCGGAGCTGCAGCGAGCGACTCGCCAGCCCGGCAAACACTCGCCAGCCCGGGCTCCCCGTCCGCATCTGTCCCCCGCCGGTGCTGCTGCTTCCATCCATCCATCCGCCCCCGCTCTCCAACACCCACGACCAGGTTGCTCAGAGCACAGCAGCCTCTCGTCCAAGGCCGGAGACATTGAAGTATGTCTCGCCAAAAATGTGTGTGTGTGGGGGGCTGCAGTCCCCGGTTCCGCGGCCCATGTCCATATTCTGGACTCCATCTCCCACGATTCCCAGTCTGAAGAAGGATCTCGACCCGAAACGTCACCCTGTAGCGGCCCCTAGTGGCTGAACTGTGTATTAGAGAACCCTCGTCAGATGCCGGGTCTGTCACGTGACAGGGTTGGTGCGCGGGGCCGGGCCTCTCACGTGACAGGGTTGGTGCGCGGGGCCGGGTCTGTCACGTGACAGGGTTGGTGCGCGGGGCCGGGTCTGTCACGTGACAGGGTTGGTGCGCGGGTCCGGGTCTGTCACGTGACAGGGTTGGTGCGCGGGGCCGGGTCTGTCACGTGACAGGGTTGGTGCGCGGGGCCGGGTCTGTCACGTGACAGGGTTGGTGCGCGGGGCCGGGCCTCTCACGTGACAGGGTTGGTGCGCGGGGCCGGGCCTCTCACGTGACAGGGTTGGTGCGCGGGGCCGGGTCTGTCACGTGACAGGGTTGGTGCGCGGGGCCGGGTCTGTCACGTGACAGGGTTGGTGCGCGGTTCCGGGTCTGTCACGTGACAGGGTTGGTGCGCGGGGCCGGGTCTGTCACGTGACAGGGTTGGTGCGCGGTTCCGGGTCTGTCACGTGACAGGGTTGGTGCGCGGGGCCGGGCCTCTCACGTGACAGGGTTGGTGCGCGGGCTTTTGACAGTTGAAGGTTGACGGTTGGTGTTTGACGGTTGACGGTTGGTGTTTGACGGTTGACGGTTAACAGTTGGCGGTTGGTGTTTGACGGTTGGTGTTTGACGGTTGACGGTTGGTGTTTGACGGTTGACAGTTGACGGTTGGCTGTTGACGGTTGGTGTTTCCACGTGGACCAAGGAACCGCAAGTCGCTTAATTCCTCGCCTCCAACAAGCGCCGGCCGAAGGCAAGTACGAGGGCCTAAAGGTACCGCTGCTGCGGACTTTCGGGCTCAGCCGCCGCGACCGGGCCTCCATGATCCTGCACATGGACGGCCTCGGCGTGAACTGATGAGCGAAATGTTCTCGCTGATGGACGGTCACCGGCCTCGTCTTCTCTTTGACCAGGCGTTCGGCAGCGACTTCACCGGCCCCCTGCAACTCGCCGAGGGAGATGTCGAGCTGTGGCAAGACAAGCAGCAACATGGCGGCGCTTCCATCAGCCGGGTGGGTGTCTGCAGCTCCATGACGGCCTCGACGGCCGATTCCACCAACAACTCAGCGTCGCAACCGGCAGCAGCAGATACCGGTAAGCTGCGTCTGTCTTGGTCCTAATTCCTAACAAATTAGGAATGTTACAACATTTTAAGATTAAAAAAATCAAGTCTGTAATTTATTACATCAGATAAAGCTTAAAAAGAACTTTAATTTGATACGAAATTCACTTTCATATCTTCAGTATTAAAAAAGTTATGGTCATTTTCATACTCGGAAATTGGCATCTTGTTCCCTATTGCTTTTCCATTGACTTAACACAAAAGCTGTGATCCAGGACAGTGAAAAGCCCATAACTTTCTTAAAAATTAAGAGAACAGAGTGAAATTTTCAGTTATTATAGATTGAAGCATTCGGGAAACAAATATGATACATCTTACTTAGATGGCCTGAAATTAAAGTATATAATTGGTTAATTACCTAATTAAGTTGCTAAATACAAAATTTCCCGTTGTGACGGAAATAGTAATAAACACCCAGACTGCCTTGAAAATTCAAAAATGTGATATTTTCAAGATCAGAACTTTAATATTATTGTAACGTTAAAACAAATATTAAATACCCAACAAAAAAATCATATTCATCGGTCATCAAATCAATTAAATTCACTAAATTCAATTACTAGACCTAAACATCTATCCCATTCTTAAGAACATCTATCCCATTCTTTAAATAGGCAATGTATCCAAATAACAAACTGATCCCATTCACATAAGAATTCACAATATAACATGATTTTTAAATCTCACTTTGTCATGAATGTCTATGCCAAATGTAAGGAATTGAATGTTTAATTCCCATAAATTTTACTCTGTCTCACTGCAGCAGGCAAAGGCATTTGTTCAAAATCCAGAAACATCCACTCAAGATAATCAAAATCATTATTTTTTGCACATGTCGGAGGATTATTTGTTGTATGTCATGGCAGGTAGGGTGGAAGGTGAGGACACATAATCCTCCGTCATTTTCGCCACCTCCAACGTGACCCCACCACTTGCCACATCTTCCCATCTCCTCCCCTGTCTGCTTTCCGCAGAGACTGCTCCCTCCGTATCTCCCTGGTCTCGATTACTGCAACTCCCTTTACACTGGCATCAGCCAATCTTCCCTGTCCCGCCTGCAACTGGTCCAAAACGCTGCAGCAAGACTCCTGATGGGCACCCGAAAAAGGGACCACATCACCCTGATTCTGGCCTCTCTCCACTGACTCCCTGTGCTGTTCCAAATACATTTCAAGATCCTTCTTTATGTTTACAAAGCCCTTAACAGGCTTGCTCCCACCTACATCAAAAGTCTGCTTACCCACCACACCACCTCCAGGTCCCTTAGATCGGCCGACTTAGGGTTACTGAACATCCCGCGGTCTAGGCATAAGCTCAGGGACGACCGCGCCTTTGCGGTTGCAGCTCCTAGACAGTGGAACAGCATCCCTCTTCCCATCAGAACTGCCCCCTCCATCGACTCTTAAGTCGAGACTTAAAACTCATCTTTACTCTCAAACCTTTCTTGACATCCTCTGAGGGAGGGCTATATGTATGTATTTATGTATGTACTTAATCTATGAACCACTGTTGTATAACGTTAGTACCTCCACCAATGTAAAGCACTTTGGTCAACGAGAGTTTTTAAATGTGCTATAGAAATTAAAGTGACTTGACTTGACTTGGTCAATTCGTCCCTTCCCACCCAAACCACCCCTCTCCTGGCACTTTCCCTTGCAACCGCGGAAAATGCTATACTTGTCGCTTTACCTTCCCCCTTGACTCCATTCAAGAACCCAAGCAGTCGTTCCAGATGCAGCAGAGGTTCACCTGCACCTCCTCCAACCTCATCTATTGCATCCAATACTCTTGGCGTCAGCTGCTCTACATCGGTGAGACCAAGCGTAGGCTTGGCGATCACTTCGTCCAACACCTCCGCTCGGTTCGCAATGACCAAGCTGATCTCCCGGTGGCTCAGCACTTGAACTCCTTCTCCCATTCCCAATCCGACGTTTCTGTCCTGGGCCTCCTCCATGGCCGAAGTGAGGACCACTGTGAATTGGAGAAGCAGCACCTCATATTTCGCTTGGGCAGTTTGCACCCCAGTGGTATGAACATTGACTTCTTCAATTTCAGGTAGTCCTTACTTTCTCCTCCCCTTCTCAGCTCTCCCTCAGCACACTGTCTCCGCCTCTTCCTTTCTTCTGCCCCCTCCCCCTCACATCAATCTGAGGAAGGGTCTTGACCCGAAACCGCACATATTCCCTTCGCTCCATAGATGCTGCCTCACCCGCTGAGTTTCTCCAGCAATTTTGTCTCCCTTCGATTTTCCAGCATCTGCAGTTCCTTCTTAAACGTGTGGTTTAAATGTTATTTTTACAATAACTATTTTACTCTACCCGTTTGAACTCGCTACAACCCATTCCTTCTCTCCACACATGCTGCCTGTCCCGCGGAGTTACTCCAGCATTTTGTGTCTTCCTTCGGTGTAAACCTGCATCTGCAGTTCCTTCCTACACACAACCTCGCCGTTGCCATTCCGTTCCAGGCTGTGTCACTCCCAGCCTGTGCCGAGGAAGCAGTCTGCATTGTCAGTAACCCTTGAACTTCCCAGTAAAATCCCAGTCTGAGGGGCCGCCTACTGACATTCCCGGTGTAAACCCTGGTGTGAACCAAAAATACTAGAGGCTCTCCTCTCGTATCTTTGGTGTGAACTCTTTATTTATTTTTATTTATCATTACACTTATAGGGCGCCTTTCAAAGACTCTCAAGGACGCCTTGCAGATAAGCAGAATTACAAAACATATAAGCAGAATAAAAAATAAAAAATAATAGGGACATCAACAACATCACAATACACAAACTAAGGACAGAATTCATTTCAAAGGGACAAAAAAGAAAATCAGAAACTCAATTTGAGGCGAGAGCAGCGGCAGCTAAACCGCGCCAGCGTCCACTCTCCCCTCCGATCGCCATCTTGAACACAGACTAACATTGACACAACACACAAAAAATCATCCCCCCACAATGAATTACCACTGTGGGGGAAGGCACAATGTCCAGTCCCCAACCCCAGTTCTCCCAAAGACGGCATATTGAGGCCTCCACAGTTGCCTCTACGGAGGCCCGAAGTTCCTGGCCGTTCTTGCCGGGTGCAGTTGTCCCGGCGTCGGGAGAGTCCTCGCAGCAGCTGGGACGGCTGAAACGGCCGATCTCCTATTGGAGTCCGTGGCACCTGAAGCCAACAAGGCCACGCCGATTTGGAGCTCAGAGGCTCCCGATGTTGGAGTTGGCGCCGCCGCCCGCGGCTGGTCGCTCCGCAATCCCGCAGCTCGGAGGTGTTGGGCTCGGCGGTCACTGCTCACTGGAGCTCCAGCGCGTCGATCCAGCGCGGCGACCCAGGCAAGGCATCGCCCGCTCCGCGATAGCACTCCAGCGCTGTGCCGCCACCAAAGCTGAAGGTGCGAAGCGGTCCCCGCCAGGAAACGCCGCTCCAGGCCCGCTGGTAGGCCGCAAGGACGGGTCGACGGGGCAGCCCGGAGAAAAAGCCGCCTCACCGACCAAGGTAGGGACCTAAAAATAGTTTCCCCCATTGCCCCCCCACAAGAAAAGTCAAATTCCCCAGAAAAGACAGACATAGATTAACTAAAAACTAAAGAAAAAAGTGAAATTAATGGACGGCTGCTGGTTAGCAGCCGTTCCCCAAGATGGCTCCTCTGTGCCTCCAGAGGGACTCGCCTTCCACCTGCAGCCGCAGCGCCTCCTGCTGACGGGACGTGGGGGTGCTGATGGAACACGTGCAGATTCCAGCATCTGATACTTTGACCCTCTTCAGTTTAAGCGATGCGTTTCCACGAGGAAACTCTTCCCGAAAGAGTTCCGTCCTCCCTCGATAAGCCCCGTCCTGCACCTCAGGTCGGTCCTGGCCGCCGGTGTATAAATGTACCGGTGACCCCGGGCTCGTTGTAAACCATCGGACCTCCAGAGCGTCCAGTGATGTATCCGGTACCGTCTGACATTCCAACACGACATCTTCACCCACCATGGCCACCACCGGATAGTCCGGCACAATCACATAGAACTCCTCTGGAAACATAAAATATTTAAACTTGAGCTTTTTACGTTGGCGAGTTGTGTAACTTTTCGGGGGTAGGGTGGCAGTTAAGCAAAAGCAGGTACATTTCCATTTTAGGGTTGCCAATTCTTCCAAAAATCATATTAGAATAACGTCACAATCTCTGTTGCTCGAATGCTACAAATTGGGGTTGGAACCCATGACCATCTGACCCAGGACTTTGTTAACAGCTACTCTACTGACAATCGGAACTCATCCCATAGATCGGCTGAGGCAGTGAAGTAGCACAATATTCACGGCAGGGTGTATGATAGTCGCGTCGATAGTCCCATTACCTACCCATGGTCACCGCATGAACAAGCAACAGCACAAAGATGCAGCCTGCTCCCTTCATCGTTGAAAGAATTCCATCCTTGGTTTCACCTGGAAACAGAACATCGAGATAATGTTTAAAGGGGAAGCACTACCGCACTGAAATTAAGACCATGAACTAATTCTACGAATTCTATTTTAACAGGTAATATAAAATAAATTATTGGCAAAACGCCACAGGGTATAACTTCAGACAAGTACAGAAGGCGTGTGTCCAACAATATGCATAAGTTCGAGGCTGATCGTTTTTACTAGAGTTTTCTCCTTAGTGTTTTATGTTTGTTTTTGCAAAATACTATCATTAAACGCTAGTGCAGTTTGCAAACTGCTCTTCAGTTTCAGAAAATTCAGAACATTACACAACGTTAATGCAGGGAGTGGAGGGAGGTGGATTGTGTGACAGCAGTTAAGCATTGGTCTCTGCATCGTGTTCGGCACAGACATTGTGGGCCGAGGCTCACGTTCCTGTGTTCTGTGTTCTATGTTCTATTGTGCACTGAGCCTAGCTGCAGAGAAACGGAGACGAGGACAATAGCAATAGACAATAGGTGCAGGAGTAGGCCATTCGGCCCTTCGAGCCAGCACTGCCATTTAATGTGATCATGGCTGATCATCCCCAATCAGTACCCCGTTCCTGCATTCTCCACATATCCCCAGCATATGACAGTCCGGCCATCCCGGGAATTAACCTACGCTGCACTCCCTCAATAGCAAGAATGTCCCTCCTCAAATTAGGGGACCAAAACTCCACACAGTACTCCAGGTGTGGTCTCACTAGGGCTCTGTAAAACTGCAGAAGGACCTCTGCTCCCATATTCGTTTCCTCTTGTTATAAAGGCCAACATGCCATTCGCTTTCTTCACTGTCTGCTGTACCTGCATGCTTACTTTCATAGACTGATGAACAAGGACCCCCAGATCCCGTTGTACTTCCCCCTTTCCCAACTTGATGCCATTTAGATAGTAATCTGCCTTCCTGTTTTTGATACCAAAGTGGATAACCTCATGCTTATCCACATTAAATTTCATCTGCCATGCATCTGCCCACTCCCCCAACCTGTCCAAGTCACCCTGCATTCTCAGAGCATCCTCCTCACAGTTCACACTGCCACCCAGCTTTGTGTCTGCAAATGTGCTCATGTTCCTTTGAATCCATTCATCCAAATAATTGATGTATATTGTAAATAGCTGCGGTTCCAGCACCGAGCCTTGCGTTACCCCACAAGTCACTGCCTGCCATTCTGAGAGGGACCCGTTAATCCCTACTCTTTGTTTCCTGTCTGCCAACCAATTTTCTATCCATGTCAGCACGCCATGTGCCTTAATTTTGCCCACTAATCTCCTATGTGGGACCTTATCAAATGCTTTCTGAAAGTCTGGGTACACTACATCCACTGGTTCTCCCTTGTCCATTTTCCTAGTTACATCCTCAAAAAATTCCAGAAGATTTCCGACCCTATTATTGCTATCCAAATGTCCGGCTATTTCATGTTTTATAATTCACTGTTTCACTGGTCTATAATTCCCTGTTCTTAAAAATTCCACCTTTCTTAAAAATTGGGATTACATTAGCTACCCTCCAATCCACAGGAACTGACCCTCAGTCAATAGAACATTGGAAAATTGTCAACAATGCATCCACGATTTCTAGAGCCACTTCCTTAAGTACCCTGGGATGCAGACCATCGGGCCCTGGGGATTTATCAGCCTTACATCCCATCAGTCTACCCAACACCATTTCCTGCCTAATGTGGATTTCCTTCAGTTCCTCTGTCACCCGAGATCCTCTGGCCACTACTATATCAGGAAGATTGTTTGTGTCCTCCTTAGTGAAGACGGATCCAAAGTACCTGTTCAACTCATCTGCCATTTCCTTGTTCCCCATCATAAATTCCCTGATAAAGATTCAGGCTAAGAGAACTGATAAAGATTCAGGCTAAAATCATAAAGGAATCCTAAGGTCTGAACGAGATAAAAGGGAGTCCAAATGGCTTTTACTGCACATTAACAATCGAAGGACTGTGGGGAGGCACTGAGACGACGAACAACCAACGTTGGGAATAAGGTAGGGACATTTCTACACTTTTAACTTGTTTCCTATAACTGTGGCCATACTGCAACAAAACTGACCAATGTGAACCTTAGAACAATCTGAAGTTGTGTGCAACTCTGTATTAATGCCATTTGGGGGAATAAACTGTCTCATGGTGTGTCGTTAAAGAATCACCAAAACAGGAGAATCGACAAAGAAGTCAGTGGATGTTATTTACTTGGATTATCAAAAGGATTTTGATAAGGTGCCAAACAGGATTGGAGCTCCTGGTATTTGAAGCAAGGTTCCAGCATGGATAGTAGATTGGTTGACGGGCAGATTCAACGAGTGAGAATAAAGGGGGGCATTTCTGGTTGGCTGCCGGTGACCAGTGGTGTTCCACGGGGGTAGGTGTAGGGGCCGCTACTTTACACCTCATGTGCTAATGGGCTGGATGGATGAATTGGTGGCTTTGTGGACAAATTTTCAGACGATACGAAAAGAGGTGGAGGTGGCAGTTGTGTAGATTTTTATTTTTTTATTTTTTTTATTTTTATTTATTATTTTTATATACATTACAACCACATATATTAGTACTCGTCACTTATGTCTTCTTACAATTAATGTACTCCATTTATTTTTTACACTAGAAAAAGAAAAGATTGAAAGAAAGAAGAAAGTGAAGGAAAAAGTGAAAGTGTAGAAAATGTGACAACAAAAAAGGACGAAGACCCTATAAGAGCAAAATTAAAAACAAAAGAAAATGAGTTAATAAATAGACCCTAGAAAAGAAAGAGAAAGAGAAAGAGGAAAAAGAGAGAAACAAATATTTTTATGAGCATTACGTAAATGGGACATACCAACTCTGAAGAAGGGTTTTGGCCCGAAACGTTACCTATTTCCTTCGCTCCATAGATGCTGCTGCACCCGCTGAGTTTCTCCAGCATTTTTGTGTACCTTCTTCAACTAGCACCTCCCCTTACCTGACCTCAATTTTTTTTTAAGTACTTTTGCACCCTATATTTGTAATAATTCTATAAATGCAGACCACGTCAGGTGGAAGTGATCTGGTTTACCTGCTAGGAGGAGTCTTATCTCTTCTAGGTGTAATGTTTCGAACATATTTGAAGTCCACATATTTATAGTTGGTATCGGAGCCTTCTTCCAAAATTTTAGAATTCGCTTTTTTCCAGTTATTAACCCATAGTCCATTAGTTTCTTTTGAAACACATTTAGTTCTGGGCCATCTTCCGTTATTCCGAAGATAATCCATTCTGCTTTGGGTATCAGTCTTATTTTAAATAACTTTGTAAAGATTTCAAAAATTTCATTCCAAATTTTTTTAATTTTTGTACAGAAAACAAATGAGTGCGCTATAGTAGCTTCTTGGGATTGACATTTATCACAAATAGATGATACATTTGGGAAAATTTTATGAATTTTAGTTTTCAAATAATATAATCTATGTAAAATTTTAAATTGTATTAAAGTGTGTCTTACATTAATCGAACATTTATGCATGTTTAATAAGTGTTCATTCCAACTTTCCTTTGAAATTTTAATAGCTAACTCTTGTTCCCAGTCTCTTCTGATACCCTCCGTAGATGGTATTTGTACATTTAAGATAATATTATACAAATATATTAAGTTTGCTGATTCAGCTTTTATCTGCATTGCCTCATCCAATACATCTACTGGGTTATTATAATGATCTTTTGTATATTTTTTCAAATAGTCGCATATTTGAAAATATTTCAAATATTGATTATTTCCGAGTTTATATTTTATTTGTAATTGTTGAAATGAAAGTAATTTTCCAGTTTCATACAAGTCACCAAGCGTTTTAATTCCTAGTCTATCCCAATGTGTAAAAGCTATATCTATAATAGAGGGATTAAACGAAGGGTTATTAACTATAGGTAATAAAAGTGATAAATTTCTTCATTTTAAATTTTGTTTTATTTGTTTCCAAATTCGGATTGTACTATGAATAATTGGGTTTTTATTATAATTTATGTTATTCAATTTCATTGGAGAAAGGAGGATCGCTCCAATGTTTCCAGAGGAGCAATCCTCTTTCTCCATTACAATCCAGTCCACTTGCTGGGCGGAGTTATCCATCAGTTGAATCATATTTTTAATATTTACTGACCAATAATAATACATAAAGTTAGGTAGTGCTAAACCCCCTAATACTTTAGGTTTATTCAGATGAGTTTTTTGTATTCTATGTGATTTATAGTCCCATATAAAATTAGTGATATCTGAGTCGAGTTTTTTTTTTAAACTTCTTTGGTAAGTATATAGGAATCGATTGAAATAGGTATAAAATTTGTGGTAGAAAGATCATTTTTATTGCGTTTATTCGGCCTATTAAAGACATCGGGAGCGTTTTCCAGAATTTAATTAGTGTGTTTAATTTATTAAGTAGGGGGTCAAAATTTGCCCTAAACATACCTTGATATGTTCTGGTAATTTCGATTCCCAAGTATTTAAATTTTTCTGTAGCTATTTTAAAAGGGAATTTTAAAAGATGTGTTGAATCTTTCGGTTTTATTGACATAATTTCACTTTTATTCCAATTTATTCTATATCCAGAAAAAGATCCAAAGTCTTCAATTAAATTTAATATATTTGGTATAGTGATTTGAGGTTTTGTAATGTACAGTAATATATCATCCGCGTATAAAGATATTTTATTATATGAGTCTTTAGTATTATATCCATGGATATCAGGGTGTATTCTAATTTTTTCTGCTAGCGGTTCAATAATGAGAGCAAACAGTTGTGGTGATAATGAGCATCCTTGTCTATTTCCCCTTGATAGTTGGAATTTTGAGGATAATATGTTATTAGTTAGTATTCTAGCTGTAGGTTTGTTATATAGTAACTTGATCCATAGAATAAAATTCTCCCCCAGTTGAAATTTTTGTAATACTTTGTCCATATAATTCCATTCTACTTGATCAAATGCTTTTTCAGCATCCAGCGAAATAATTGATAATTCTTGATCTTCAGATTTGTGTGAGTGCATTATGTTGAGTAGACGTCTCATATTGTTAGATGAGTATCTCTTAGGGATAAACCCCGTCTGATCTGGGTTTATTAATTTACTAATGTATTTACTTAATCTTCTAGCTAATGTTTTCGCTAATATTTTTTGATCTGTGATTAACAATGCTATAGCTCTATATGGACCAGGTTCTTCTAAATCTTTGTTTTTCTTAGGTATTAGTATAATCGTTGATTCCGCTAATGTATCAGGTAGTATTCGTTTTTTATAAGCATATTGGTACATTTTTTGTACTCTTGGTATTATTTTATCATAAAAGCTTTTATAAAATTCATTAGTAAATCCATCAGGGCCTGGTGTTTTTCCATTCTTTAGTGAGTTTATTGTATCTTCTAATTCCTTAATTGAGATTTGTGTGATAAAGCTGAATTACGTTAAAAATATAAGAAAAGCTTACAGCTTATATTTAGTCTCAAATCAGGCTTTTCTCCAGTAGAATAATACAGAAAGGCAAGTTAAGTTGCCTCGGGTTTTGGGGTATTGAGATAATAAATACCATAACATTGTCTCCCAAGTGAGGAAGTGACAGAGAAAGAAACAACTAGTCACATCTTTGAAGTAAGATGCCATGAACCAAATGACCAATGTTTATGGGGGAGGAGGCAATAAAGGAAGAGAGAAACAGCTAGTCACATCTTTGAAGTAAGACGCTGTAAACCAAATGACCAATGTTTAGGAGGGGCGAAGTGATGAGAGAGGATCCAGGGAAGTGGAAAGATAAGATGCCATAAAACAAATGGCCTATGTTTATGAAGGACCAAGTGACAGAGAGGAAACAGCGAAAGAGCTAGGGTGATCTCTTTGAAGATAAGATGCCATAAAACAAATGGCCAATGTTTTTAGTATATCATAACCTGTAAACAAAAGGCCTTTGATGTGATGCCTTTTCCTGTACCTCTGACCATGACTAATGTCTGTGGAATGTGCTAATGTGACAAAGAAACACTATATAATGCGATGTAATTCTGTTGTTCAGAGAAGGGGACCGAGGACAGTCGAGTGTCTACATTGGTCACTTAGCTGGAATTCTCGCTCCCTTCCATCGGCCGATGTTAAGTAAAGTTTTGAACTGGTCTACCAAACAGTTTGTGTGGTGTCTGTTTATTAAGAAGCGAACCTGTTTAGTTGTTATAAAAGTAACTTTTTCATTGGCGTAGTTATGCAGGCCTCGCTGGGACCACATCAACGGCTGACTGTGCAAGAGGTTGCAGAGGTTGCCGGGATTGGAAGGGAGATAACTGAGCTCTATCGGCCCCCTTGTAAGACCGACTCCCTAGAAACTCCCGGGAACGTCTGTGATCCTTCATCAGAGGTTGATCCAGGTTCCCTGCCGAGGTTCTTAGAAACAGACCAAGGTAAGACCAGTTGGGCTTTATAGGGGTTTTTTTTTAAGAAGGGATTGTGTATGTATTTTAAAGACAGAATTGTGCATGTATTTTTAAGAAGGGCTTGTGTATATTGTTAAGAAGGATGTGAGTGGTTTCTCTTTCTCTCTCTCTCTGTCTATCTCTCTTTGTTTTTTTCTTTTCTCTCTACTAAGGGCTTATCGGCCTCGTTGAGACATCCGTGTTTTGTCGGGTTGAGATACGGGAGGTGAGGTGTGCGTCTGGCTTATTGAAACATCCGGGGAGTTGTCGGATTGAGAAATAAGTGGCGTTGTATATTAAAGAGTAAGAAGTCAGCCAAATTGAGAAACTGGGGTCTCGAGTCGCGGGTCGGCCTGGTTGATATATTTGGAACGATTCGGAATTAAGAAGTCTGCTTTCTCTTTCTCTTTCTCTCTATCTATCTATGGGGAATGCTCTGGATAACAGTGAGGGGGGAACCCCCGTCCAACATATGTGTTATTTGAATCCTAAGTATAATAAGACATTTAGAATGTTAAGTTACAAGTTGACCAAACGGTTGGGGGATGAAGCCGCGCCAGTAGGGGGCACATGGAATGTCGAGACAATTAAAAAAGCAGAAATGTTGATATGGGAAAGGAAGGCAGGAAAGAAATGGAAGAAGGGAATTAAGATGTGGAAAGCAGAAGCAGAGAAGAAGCATGAGGAGAGTAGAGATCGAAGTTGGATGGATACTGCGTGTAAACAAGGGATAGAGTTACGAAATAAGGATGGCACTATGAATGGATGGAAAGTATTGCAACTAGAATGCCAGTGGGCGGAGGAACAAGAGAAAATAATTAAGAGACAGGCAGGAGGTGAGAAACAGGTGATGGTTAGTAAAAATAACCTCAGTACTGGTAAATCCTCTGGAGGAGACTTCATGTCTGGCACGACGACCCTGTTTGGTAGTGAAGATGAGGAGTTAGATAATCCTGGGAGATGTCCACCTCCCTACGTCCTACCAGTAGCGATGGCATACTTACCTGTGGCAGCTCCGTCAGTAATATCCCTATACCTTAAAGTTCTGACCTTACAAAGCTCCCCAGGATTGGGAGCACGGGAATGCCTTTCTGTGCGTTATTTGCTTAAGGCATTGATGATACCAGAACAGCTGACCATTATTAAATGTGCTGCACACACTGGTGCTGGGGACCCTATAACAAAAGGCAATGCATTTGCCGATAGTGTAGCCAAACAAGCAGCCTATGCATACAAATGCTTAGTGACAGCAGGTAAACAGATGTTAGCAAATAGAACGGTCCTGCCAAACATGAGGGAAGTATGTACATTACAGAGGGACGCCTCTGATAACCCAAAACAACTATGGAAACAAGAGGGCTGTGCCATTGATTCGGCTCACCCCGCTTGGACAAGTTGGTGTATCTGATGCATTTTTACCTGTTTTACTAACATATATTCACTCTCTTACCCATGCTGGTAAGGAGGGAATGATAAGGATGACAAAGGAAACGTGGTGGCACCTAAAAATCCGGCAAGAGGCACTGAAGCAGGCCTCTGAATGTAAAATTTGCCAACGAAATAATCCAGGCAAACCAATTAGGATACCCTCAGGGGTGACACCAATGCCATCACGACCGTTTGAATGCATACAGATTGATTTTATTGAAATGCCAAGGGCCCAGTGTTATAAATATTGCTTAGTTATTTTAGATTTATTTAGCAGGTGGATTGAAGCTCCACCAACCACTAATGATACTGCTGAGACTACAGTAACATTGGTGTTAAGGGAAGTTATTCCCAGGTTTGGCCTACCTACTGTCATAAGCTTGGACAATGGTCCCCATTTTATTGCCACTATTAATAAGGAAATATGTACACATTTTTATATCCGACAGCAATTTCACTGTGTACATCACCCACAGGCATCTGGGATGGTGGAAAGAGCCTATGGGGCATTGCAAAACAAAATTACCCCGGGGGAATCCTTTTTCTGACAAGCAACTATGTTATAGAAAAATTGGGGATGAAGACAAATTCGGTGGAGAAATGAGGATAGGATAGGGAGACTGAAAAGTCACGGGGAGTCTGAATAATCATGATCTGGATCAAAGTATAATTAGGGTTAGGTAACCAGGATTCTGGTAAACAGAAGTCTTGTCAGAAAAAGGGAAAGTAAATTACAAAGAGACGTCTTTGAAGATGAAATATTATATACTGCTGGTAAAACAATTTTTTTGTGTGTATGTACTGCTTGTAAAACAATGTTTTTTCTATGTGGAATGTGTGAAATTTGAAGCAATGAGCAAAAGTGTGAGTCCCTTTAAGAACAGTTTGTCCTTTAAAATGCAAATGAACAGGCAGGTTATGGTGTGTTCCTTTAAGACACTGCCATGAATGGGGGGTGGAGTTATACTCAAATGATAAAATGTGTTGGAGCAAATGATAAAATGTGTTGGTTGTTATAAATCTTTTGAGCCGAGTTCAAAAAGAGACTCATCCCAATTAAAGTGTTAAATGAGATTGGAAATGTCAAAATTACAGAGAAAAAGAAAATGTATTATTGATTACTGATTCTGAGTGAGTTCTTTTGGGATTGTTTTGATGTGATAACAGAGGTTGTCCTTTAAAATGCAAATGAAGCAAGATTATGGTCTGCAGAGAACAAAGGTGTTGAAGCATGTGCTGTGTAAGGGAAATGAATGTACATGTAAAATTGTCTTATGGCTTACAAAAGGGGGTTTGAGGGATCTCATAATGAGGGATAAAAGGTGAGAAGATAAGTAGATTGGGGAAGAGAACATATTTGGAGAATTTAATATTTAGGTGGGGAGAGCCTCTTCAGATATAATCGGATTAAAGAATAAGTTCACAGAGAAGTGTTTAAGAAGGAACTGCAGATGCTGGAAAATCAAAGGTAGCCAAAAGTGCTGGAGAAACTCAGGGGATGAGGCAGCATCTATGGAGCGAAGGAAATAGGCATCATTTTGGGCCGAAGCCCTTCTTCAGAGTAGATTGGGGTTATTCAACTGCAGCTAGAGAAACAGAATTTACAACTTTTTTATTGATACAGGAAAGGCTGCTGTGCCCACCCCCTGGAGAGTGGGGGGAAGCCAACCACAGGCCCTGGGCAATTAACTAATTATGTATGGACAGCAATTAACCCAGGTCTTGCCAGATCTGCATTCCCAGGTTAGAGGAGCTGTGAGCACAGGGACGAGTCCATAAATGCTACAAAATGACCATGTGCTGGGACAAGAAGAAATTAAGATTGTGTTGAAAGGAAAAACCAAGTGCTATCAACAACATAAACTGCTGTGAAGATTGAAGATCATCGTCGTTGGATACATTTGATTGACTGTGAACGGTTTGTGGAGCTATTGACCCTCTTTTATTCTGGGGTGGCCCACATGGACTGGACTTTCTTCAGAATGGCAAACTTGCGGACTAACCCACATTTAAAGGATTTTAAACAAGATTGGAGTCAAACATGACAAATGCAGCAAAGATACCCTGACTACAGACAGTAAGATAATTTGCCTGATGAGATGCTTATGGTCTTTCGTATGTACTCGGCAAGGACTGTAGTTATTATCAAGATTTTGATAAAAGGATGGAATGATAAAGCTGAATTACGTTAAAAATATAAGAAAAGCTTACAGCTTATATTTAGTCTCAAATCAGGCTTTTCTCCAGTAGAATAATACAGAAAGGCAAGTTAAGTTGCCTCGGGTTTTGGGGTATTGAGATAATAAATACCATAACATTGTCTCCCAAGTGAGGAAGTGACAGAGAAAGAAACAACTAGTCACATCTTTGAAGTAAGATGCCATGAACCAAATGACCAATGTTTATGGGGGAGGAGGCAATAAAGGAAGAGAGAAACAGCTAGTCACATCTTTGAAGTAAGACGCTGTAAACCAAATGACCAATGTTTAGGAGGGGCGAAGTGATGAGAGAGGATCCAGGGAAGTGGAAAGATAAGATGCCATAAAACAAATGGCCTATGTTTATGAAGGACCAAGTGACAGAGAGGAAACAGCGAAAGAGCTAGGGTGATCTCTTTGAAGATAAGATGCCATAAAACAAATGGCCAATGTTTTTAGTATATCATAACCTGTAAACAAAAGGCCTTTGATGTGATGCCTTTTCCTGTACCTCTGACCATGACTAATGTCTGTGGAATGTGCTAATGTGACAAAGAAACACTATATAATGCGATGTAATTCTGTTGTTCAGAGAAGGGGACCGAGGACAGTCGAGTGTCTACATTGGTCACTTAGCTGGAATTCTCGCTCCCTTCCATCGGCCGATGTTAAGTAAAGTTTTGAACTGGTCTACCAAACAGTTTGTGTGGTGTCTGTTTATTAAGAAGCGAACCTGTTTAGTTGTTATAAAAGTAACTTTTTCATGTGCACCCAATTCCTCTTGTTCCTTCAGCTCTAACTTTGGAAGATTACAGTTATCCAAAAACTTTGTGATATTATTGGAATCAATTGTTGTTTTAGATGTATACAAATTCTCATAAAATTGCGCAAATCTTTTATTAATATCCTTCGGTGTTGTTAATAATTCCCCTTTATCTGATTTGATCTTTGGTATAGTATGTTCCTTTTCTCGTTTTTTTAGCTGGCGAGCCAAAAGTTTATGCGGTTTATCCCCAAATTCAAAGTGCTCTTGTTTTGTAATTTGAAAAAGTCTTATAAGTTTGGTAGATAATAATTTATTTAATTTAAATTTCAAAATTATTATTTTATTATGTTTATCTATTGATGGATCTTTAGCATTATCTATATCCATTTGTCTAATAAGTTCTTCTAACTGTCTTTGTTCATTCTTATTCTTTTTATTTTGAAAAGCTTGATATGAAATTATAATACCCCTAATGTATGCTTTAAAAGATTCCCATAATACAGTAGGCGATATATCTGGAGTATCATTTATTTGAAAAAAGACCTCCATTTGTTCTTTTAAATATATACTCGCTTGTGAATCTTTTAGAATTTGAGAATTAAATCTCCAAAACGATTTATTCTAAAACATTCCTTCCAGTTTTAAAAAGAAAGTTAGTGGAGAATGGTCTGAAATCGAATTTGTGTGGTATATTGCGTTAGATGTTTGGGGGATTAATTTTGTATCCAGCAGAAAGTAGTCTATACGTGAGTATGTCTTATGTACCATTGAATAAAACGAGTATTCCCTGCCAGTTGGATTAACAATTCTCCAAACATCTGCTATATTAGTATTGTTTATATAGGTATTGAGAAGTTCCCCGGTTTTCGATTTCATATTCCCTCTCTGTTTTTGGCTTGATTTATCTAAGTACGGATCTAAAACACAGTTAAAGTCTACTCCTATTATAACATTTTGATAGTTAGACTGCAATTATGTTGAAAATTTTATTGAAAAAGTGGGGGTTATCAAAGTTAGGGGCATATATATTTACCAAGGTAAGTGGAGTATCATGGATTTCTCCATTAACTATTAGGTATCTCCCTTCTATATCTATTATGATATTCTTTGCTTTAAATGGTATACCTTTTCTTATAATGATTGACGTGCCTCTAGATTTTGAAGTAAATGAAGAATGGTATGTTTGACCTATCCATTTCGCCCTCAACCTAACTTGATCCTGAGATTTTAAGTGTTTCTTGTAGGAAGGTAATGTCGGAGTTGTACAGTTTCAGCTCAGCTAGTATCTTACCCCTTTTAATAGGTTCGTTAATACCTCTTATATTCCAACTACAAAATGAGATTCCTCCTAGGTTCTTTTGTTTGGTGTCATGCATTTTGAATAATTATAGTACCTTTAAATCTTGTGGTGCATCCATATCCCAGGTCTTTGGGTATTGGAGGAACTTTTGAGTTTTTAAGTTTTGTTGGTATGTCCATTTTACGCTTATCACTAAACACAAAACACAAACATGTGATTTTATGTGATAAAAAAAAACCTAAAAAAGTGAAAATACAGTGTCTGATATAGTCGGCACTGTAGCGAGTGTCCCACCTGTAGGTGGGAAAAAACCTTGTTTTGACTTCCATTGCGTTGTTACACAAATAGCTCCGCTCTCTTCGTTAATCATAACATATTAAAATATTAAAACGGGGCCTCACATACAGATATATAATACAATTTTACCCTGGATATTTCATTATAACATAGAAACATAGAAACATAGAAATTAGGTGCAGGAGTAGGCCATTCGGCCCTTCGAGCCTGCACCGCCATTCAATATGATCATGGCTGATCATCCAACTCAGTATCCCGTACCTGCCTTCTCTCCATACCCTCTGATCCCTTTAGCCACAAGGGCCACATCTAGCTCCCTCTTAAATATAGCCAATGAACTGGCCTCGACTACCCTCTGTGGCAGAGAGTTCCAGAGATTCACCACTCTCTGTGTGAAAAAAGTTCTTCTCATCTCGGTTTTAAAGGATTTCCCCCTTATCCTTAAGCTGTGACCCCTTGTCCTGGACTTCCCCAACGTCGGGAGCAATCTTCCTGCATCTAGCCTGTCCAACCCCTTAAGAATTTTGTAAGTTTCTATAAGATCCCCTCTCAATCTCCTAAATTCTAGAGAGTATAAACCAAGTCTATCCAGTCTTTCTTCATAAGACAGTCCTGACATCCCAGGAATCAGTCTGGTGAACCTTCTCTGCACTCCCTCTGTGGCAATAATGTCCTTCCTCAGATTTGGAGACCAAAACTGTACGCAATACTCCAGGTGTGGTCTCACCAAGACCCTGTACAACTGCAGTAGAACCTCCCTGCTCCTATACTCAAATCCTTTTGCTATGAAAGCTAACATACCATTCGCTTTCTTCACTGCCTGCTGCACCTGCATGCCTACTTTCAATGACTGGTGTACCATGACACCCAGGTCTCGCTGCATCTCCTTTTCCTAGTCGGCCACCATTTAGAAAATAGTCTGCTTTCCTGTTTTTGCCACCAAAATGGATAACCTCACAACATATATATATATCGGAATTTTAACTACTAATTATTAAACCGATACTTTTGACTTCAATAAGAATCAACTGTTGGTTGAAGGGGTTACCGAGACGTGCCCCTGGGCCTAAGCCAGGTGCTCGTTTCTCATCCCCTCCTCCCACTTACAGATAAAGTTTCAATTTATTAAAAATTCATATTAGTATGTTAGTTCGTTATTTTTTATTTTTGTTTTTGTTAGTATTCTAATCTAACATGCATAACTTATTAAGTTGTTAATAGGATAAGTTCTTACAATTGGTTATAATATTATAATCTAATAAGCAAGTAAATGCTTCTGGTATATACCATTCCCATCTGTTCAGCTGTTTACTCGTTTTGAACAGAAAGTGTCCTTGATTCAACATTCCAAAGATAACAGTCTAACTATCCCCAGACAAAGCATTGCTTAGAATGGTTCAGATCTGCCAAACCCCCCTTTGATTTCTATTTTTCAACGATAGTTTGGGCATATTTAAACGCGTCTTCAGGCTTAACAAATGACTTTTCAAAATCCTTAAAGGAAATACGCATTTTCGCAGGGTAAAAAATCCCATATCAGATCCCTTCTTTCCCTCTTAAAAGATCCTTAACCTTCTCGAATTTGTTTCTTTTTTGCACAATTTCATACGGGTAGTCCCTGAATATCTTAATAGTGTCATTCTCCAGCCGCAGTTGCACACCGTATTTGATTTTGCTCATAACATCTTCCAGTTCTAAAATATCCCGAAATTTCACAATAATATGTCGTGGATAAGTTTTTCCCGCACCAGATCTTTGTTTAAATCTTGGGACACGATGAGCCACTTCGATTTTCGGTTCTTTGGAAAGATTCAGCAGTTGTTTAAGCAAGCCCATGGCAAACTCACGCACATCCTCCCCCTCGGCTCCCTCTGAGACTCCAGGAATTCTCAAATTCTGACGTCTAGAGCGAGCTTCCAGGTCCAGGCATTTTTCTGAAACTTTACTGAGTTGAGTCACCATCTGTAGTGAAGTTTGTTCATTTTCTCGCCTCATTTGCTCATGTTCTTGCCTCATTTCCGCCATGTCTTCAACCACTCGAGCCGTGTTTTTCTCCAATTCCGTAATTGTGCACATACTTGCAGCTAGTGTTTCAAGCACAGCCGTGAACTTGTCCGTAGTAGTTTCATCCATCTTGTCCATTCTCTCTGATAGTCCATCTTTCACCTCATCAATTCGTTTATTCATAATGTCCAGTGAATCAATCATATTCTTCTGATTACCAGCATTTAAATCGCTCATCATCTTCTCCATTCCTTCCATCATTTTTGCCATATTTTCCTTCATATCTTCCTTCATATTTTCCTTCATATTTTCCATCATAATTTTATTTTCGTCCAAAATCTCATCTTTCATATTTTTCACTGATTTCTTCAAGTCATCAAACTCTTTCTTAGATCTTGTATCCATTTCTGCAGCCACTTCAGAGACTTCAGAGGTAACTTCTGCTTCAGGCTTCTTCTGGTCTCTCAGCAGCTTTTTCACTGATCTCTGAGGGTTCACAGCTGGAGGCAGTTTACTCATTTAAAGGGCTTTAAACCACCGTTTAAAACATCGCGCTTAATGATGACGTCATCAGCGCGGCGACCAGAAGCTCCGGTAAGGTTTTTAAAAACAATCCCGATTTCTGGACCTGTTTTACGGAAATTTTTCGGGAGAGGAGCTAGGTGCACGTCTGTTAGTCCAACATGGCGCCACCGGAAGTCGGCAGTTGTGTAGATGAAGCATGGAGGCTGCAGAATGACGTGGACAGGTTGGGGGAGCCGGCAAAGAAGTGGAACGTGGAATACAGCAGGTTGCTGTGTTTGACTGCTGTGAGTTGATAGTCTAAAATATCTGTTTCCCGCCATGCCCTGGCACTGATAAGGACAAGCGCAGTGAACTGCTCAGAGACATCTTCTGAAACCCCCGATATCTCACGATCGATCTCTCCAGTCGGTTCCTGTTTAACTCCGCTCACCTTTCTCCAGCAGCCGATCCCCGCTGAGAGTCCAACCATCCCCAAAGTAGATTATGTTTGGGACTCGCGTCACACTGAGAATCTGACCGCGGATCTCCCACCTTCTCCCCACAATACGTGAGCACTTCCACGTCGGCTGCTGCTGAAAACGTTCACTGTTTCTGGAAGGACAGGTCGAGTGAAGGTGAGAATGCTGTTCATCGATTACAGCTCAGCATTCAACACCATCATACCCTCTAAACTGATCACCATACTCGGTGACCGGGGCATCGACCCCTCCCTCTGCAACTGGATGCTGGACTTTCTAACCAACAGACCCCAGTCTGTTAGGTTAGACAAGCACACCTCTTCAACCCTCACACTGAACACCGGCGATCCACAGGGCTGTGTGCAGAACCCCCTCCTCTACTCCCTCTTCACCTACGACTGCACACCTGTACATGGTACTAACACCATCATCAAGTATGCAGATGATACAACGGTGATTAGCCTCATCAGCAACAACGATGAGTTGGCCTATAGGGAGGAGGTCCAGCTCCTAGCAGCATGGTGCGCTGACAACAACCTAGCCCTTAACTCCAAGAAGACCAAGGAGCTCATTGTAGACTTCAGGAACTCTAGGGGTGGCACGCACACCCCTATCCTCATTAACGGGACGGAGGTGGAACGTGTTTCCAGCTTCAGGTTTCTGGGGATCAACATCTCCGATGACCTTTCTTGGACCCACAATACCTCAACTCTGGTCAAGAAGGCTCACCAGCTTCTCTTCTTCCTGAGGAGACTAAAGAAGGTCCATCTGTCTCCTCAGATTCTGGTGAACTTCTACCGCTGCACCATCGAGAGCATCCCTACCAACTGTATCACAGTATTGTATGGCAACTGCTCTGTCTGTGGAAAGCACTGCAGAGGGTGGTGAAAATTGCCCAATGCATCACCGGTTCCTCACTCCCCTCCATTGAGTCTGTCCAAAGCAAGCGTTGTCTGCGAAGGGCGCTCAGCATCGCCAAGGACTGCTCTCACCCCAGCCACAGACTGTTTACCCTCCTACCATCCGGGAGGTGCTACAGGTCTCTCCGTTGTCGGACCAGCAGGTCCAGGAACAGCTTCTTCCCTGCGGCTGTTACATTACTCAACACTGTACCTCGGTGACTGCCAATCACCCCCCCCCCCCCCGGACACTCCTCCCACCAGGATTTATTAGATTTATTTATTGCTCATATTTATGTCGCTCTTCTAGGGAGATGCTAACTGCATTTTGTTGTCTCTGTACTGTACACTGCACAATGACAATAAAGTTGAATCTGAATCTGAGCTGCTCCAGATCGGTGGCGCTTTGCTGGTCCGTCACTGAACCCTGGGAGGGGCAGCTCTGTTGTCCCAGTGGTAGAAGATGGGCAACAAATGTCCTGTATAATCAGGGCACAACTACTCAAACCTGGACCGTACAATGGAACAGGGGAGGTGACCACCTGGACCAGGCGGTTATTCCGTGTTGACTCTACACTGCCCCCTGCGGCCAGGTGTGTGTTGGGATGGTCGAAAATGTCGGATGAATGGTTCGCACGGTTCACGCATTGTATATATTTATTACTTGAATAAAGTCTATTTTGAAAAAAAAATGGTCAGCTGCAAATCCCCTCATTCCCTCCGCTTCTTTCACCAATGACCTCAGCCCGAGTCCTCCGCTCACAGCCCTCCATCCACAGGGCCCACTTTCCCCTCCTTCACTGGGGCAACCCGTCCCCATTCTGAACCCCTCTATTCAAATCGTACCCCACCTCACCTTCCCCAGCTCACACACACACCTTTCCCGGATCACAGAACTACCCCAGCCTCCCTGCTGGGCGGCACGGTGGCGCAGCGGTAGAGTTGGTGCTTCACAGCGCCAGAGACCCGGGTTCGATCCTGACGACAGGTGTTGTCTGTATAGAGTTTGTACGTTCTCCCCGCGACCGCGTGGGTTTTGCCCGAGTGCTCCAGTTTTCTTCTATAATCCAAAGACAGGCAGGTTTGTAGATAATTGGTGTCGGGGAAATTTGTAAAATTGTCCCTCTAGTGCAGGATCGTGCTGTTGTACAGGGTCATCTCTGGTCGTCGGGAGAGAAACAAGAGCAAATGAGAGAATAGAGCCCTGGGAGGCATCGTTCACTGTTTATTCCACTGGACAATATAATCTCACCCCCTGATTATTTTTTATTGTTCCGGCATCTTTTGACTTCAGAATCATTTTTTGTCCTTTGACAGGTTTGATGATGGGTGACTGAAGAAATTCCCGGGAGAAGGTTTGTCCCGGAACCGACTCCCATGAAAGGAGACTCAAGGAACAGATTCCAAAGGGAGCCGGGGTCTCGGTGCGGAGCCTGGAGTCCTTTGGCCACCGGTTGCCCTTGGCTACACCGCACAAGGTGTGACTTTTCACCCCGCACAAGGTGTGACCTTTCACCCCGCACAAGGTGTGACCTTTCACCCCCTGGTCAACAGTGAGTGGGGGTGGTGGACACAGGCAGCGGGGACGGAGGGGGAGGTGGCGATCACAGCTTCCCGCCCATCACGGGTCTAACACTTCTCTCTCTCTCTCCCTCAGGCACTGACCCCTCCACTGGGATGGGAGTGGTTCACTGCGCTGTGTTGTTACTGCACAGGATCCTCAGCTCAGTCCACGGTAATGACAACAACATCTGGTTTGATTTCTATTTATTTATCTCATGGAGGGGGCTTCATGGAGTCAGAAGATTCATATTTTAAAATAGCTAATTTTAATGCAGTTGTCCACATCACTTAATACGATCAGGTAGGAGGTTCTTCCTCCCTCTGTGGGCGATGATGTGAACTGCAGGAGTAGGAGGCAACTTCATTTTTGTGGATAATCAGGATAGCGGGAAGCAGATAGTGGGTGCCGATCGTTTTTCTCTCTGTGTGGCAAGATAGAAGGAGTGGTGTCCCACGGGGATTGGTGTTGAGACCCTGACGTTATATAAAAATATAATCGTGAACTACCTGTGAACATTTTCATATCCTGTTTTCATCCCTGGATTATAACGTCATGTGATAGGAGCAGATGAATGTCATTCCGCCCATCAAGTCTACTCCGCCATTCAATCATGGCTGATCAATATCTCCCTCCCTAACCCCATTAGAGATCGAGTGATACAGTGTGGAAACAGGCCCTTTGGCCCAACTCACCCACACCGGCCAACAATTTCCCCACGGCACTAGTCCCACCTGCCTGCGCTGGGTCCATATCCCTCTAAACCTGTCCTATCCACGTACGTGTTAAACGATGGGGTAGTCCCAGCCTCAACAATCTCCTCTGGCAGCTTGTTCCATACAACCAGCAACCTTTGTGTGGAAACGTTGCCTCTCGGATTCCTATTAAATCATTTCAATTAATTAAATCTATTAAATTTGATATCTATTCATAGAAACATAGAAAATAGGTGCAGGAGTAGGCCATTCGGTCCTTGGATCCTGCACCGTCATTCAATATGATCATGGCTGATCATCCAACTCAGTATCCTGCACCTGCTTTCTCTCCATACCCCCTGATCCCTTTAGCCACAAGGGCCACATCTAACTCCCTCTTAAATATAGCCAATGAACTGGCCTCATTCTGTGGCAGAGAATTCCAGCGATTCACCACCCTCTGTTTAAAAAATGTTTTTCTCATCTCAGTCCTAAAAGATGTGCCCTTTATCCTTAAACTGTGACCTCTTGTTCTGGACTTTCCCAACATCGGGAACAACCTTCCTGCATCTCTCCTGTCCAACCCCTTAAGAATTTTGTAATTTCTATATGATCCCCCATCAATCTTCACAAGCCGAGTCTATCCAGTCTTTCTTCATATGAAAGTCCTGACATCCCAGGAATCAGTCTGGTGAACATTCTCTGTACTCCCTCTATGTCAAGAATGTCCCTTCTCAGATTAGACCAAAACTGTACGCAATACTCCAGGTGTGGTCTCACCAAGACCCTGTACAACTGCAGTAGAACCTCCCTGCTCCTATACTCAAATCTTTTTGCAATGAATGCTAACATACCATTCGCTTTCTTCACTGCCTGCTGCACCTGCATGCTTACTTTCAATGACTGGTGTACCATGACACCCAGGTCTCGTTGCATCTCCCCTTTTCCTAATCGGCCAACATTCAGGTAAGAGTCTACTTTCCTGTTTTTCCCACCAAAGTGGATAACCTCACATTTATCCACATTATACTGCATCTGCCATGTATTTGCCCACTCACCCAGCCTATCCAAGTCATCTTGCAGCCTCCTAGCACCCACCTCACAGCTAACACTGCTCCCCAGCTTCGTGTCATCCTCAAACTTGGAGATGTTGCATGCAATTCCCTCGTCCAAATCATTAATATATATTGTAAATAGCTGGGGTCCCAGCACTGAGCCTTGCGGTACCCCACTAGTCACTGCTTGCCATTCTGAAAAGGACCTGTTTACTCCTACTCTTTGCTTCCTCTGCCAGCCAGTTCTCTATCCACATCAATACTGAACCCCCAATACAGTGTGCTTTAAGATTGTATACTAATCTCTTATGTGGGACCTTGTCGAAAGCCTTCTGAAAGTCCAGATATAACGCACCCACTGGTTCTCCCTTATCCACTCTACTAGTTACATCCTCGAAAAATTCTATAAGTTTCGTCAGACATGATTTACCTTTCGTTTTGTGCTGCAATCCCATCTTTAATAACTGACTCTAGCAGTTTCCCCACTAGCGATGTTAGACTAACTGGTCTGTAATTCCCCATTTTCTCTCTCCCTCCCTTTTTTAAAAGTGAGGTTACATTAGCTACCCTCCTATCCTCAGGAACTACTCCAGAATCTAAGTTTTGAAAAATTATCACTAATGCTTCCACCATTCCTGGGGCTACTTCCTTAAGTACTCTGGGATGCAGCCTATCTGGCCCTGGGGATTTATCGGCCTTTAATCCATTCAATTTACCTAACACCACTTCCCTGCTAACCTGCATTTCACTCAGTTCCTCCATCTCATTTGACCTGCGGTCCCCTGCTATTTCCGGCAGATTATTTATGTATTCCTTAGTGAAGACTGAACCAAAGTAGTTATTCAATTGGTCTGCCATGTCCTTGTTTCCCCATGATCAATTCACCTGTTTCTGACTGCAAGGGACCTATATTTGTTTTAACTAATCTTTTTCTCTTCACATACTGTATCTATAAAAACTTTTGCAGTCAGTTTTTATGTTCCCTGCCAGTTTTCTTTCATAATCTATTTACCCTTTCCTAATTAAGCCCTTTGTCCTCCTCTGCTGGACTCTGAATTTCTCACAGTCCTCTGGTAGGCTGCTTTTTCTGGCTAATTTCTACGCTTCATCTTTTGTTTTGATACTATCCCTGATTTCCCTTGTTATCCACGGATGCACTACCTTCGCTGATTTATTATTTTGCCAAACTGGGATGAACAACTGTTGTAGTTCATCCATGCAGTTTTTAAATGCCTTCCATTGCATATCCACCGTCAACCCTTTAAGAATCAACTGCCAGTCAATCTTGGCCAATTCACGTCTCATACCGTCAAAGTTATCTTTCTTTAAGTTCTGAACCCTTGTTTTTGAATTAACAATGTCACTCTCCATCCTAATGAAGAACTCAATCATATTATGGTCACTCTTGCCCAAGGGGCCACGCACAACAAGACTGCTAACTAACCCTTCCTCATTACTCAATACCCAGTCTAGAATTGCCTGCTCTCTCGTTGGTTCCTCTACATGTTGGTTTCGAAAACTATCCCGCATTCATTCCAAGAAATCCTCTTCCTCAGCACCCCTGCCAATTTGATTCACCCAATCTATATGTAGATTGAAGTCACCCATTATAACTGTTTTACCTTTGTTGCACGCATTTCTAATTTCCTGTTTGATGCCATCCCCAACTCCACTACTACTGTTAGGTGGCCTGTACAAAACACCCACTAGCGTTTTCTGCCCCATAGTGTTTCGCAGCTCTACCCATATCGATTCCACATCCTCCAAGCTAATGTCCTTTCTTTCTATTGCGTTAATCTCTTCTCTAACCAGCAACACTACCCCTCCTCCTTTTCCTTTATGTCTATCCTGAATATTGAATATCCCTGGATGTTCAGCTCCCAGCCTTGGTCACCCTGGAGCCATGTCTCCGTGATCCCAACTATATCATAATCATTAATAGCTATCTGCACAATCAACTCATCCACCAACACCGGGAACTCCCCCCCCCGCCCTCACAACCACCCCCCCCCGCACAACCACCCCCCATACCGTGACAGCACTCGGACAATACTCTTATAATAATTATTATTATCAGGCTTTATTAAACGTTAAGTTAAAAGTGAAAAGTCACAAACTGGGGCGGAGCCACAAGGGGGGGGAAAGAATATCTGCGTCGCCGTCGGGTCACAGACTGAAGCCCGCGATGTGCAAATTACTGCCGTTAATGACGGCATTTTGACCGGATTTGGCGTCGCGCCCCGGACACTCCCTGGGGCACCGGCGGGGGGGTGGTGGGTAGAGAGTCCCCGGGGCACAGGGGTGGGGGCGATTGTTGCTGACAATCCCTGAGGAGGGGGTGGAAGGGAAAGGGCTGTGTAGGGGAGGGTTGAATAGAGGGAGGAGGGGGTCGGGGAGGTGGGAGGAGGGGAGAGGGGGTGGGGATGGGTGAGGGAAGGTGGGGGGATGGGTGAGGGAAGGTGGGGGGGATGGGGTGTGGGGGCTAGGGGGGTTGGATGAGTAGAGGATGGGATGGGGCATGCCGCAGGCAGGCCTGGGGTCCCAGCGAGGGAGAGGGGGGTGGGGTGAGTGGGGATGGGTAAGGTAGGGGTGAAGGAGGGGGGTGGGGGATAAACGGGGACTTTGGGGGAGGGGAGAGGCAGGGGAGGGGGATAGTAGGGGAAGAGTGATGTAGATGGTGGGGGAGGGAGTGGGTAGGGGAGGAGTTGGGGATGGGTGGGTTAGAGGAATAAGGGGGTGGGGTGGATGGGGGAGGGGGGGGACACGCCGCAGACAGGCCCCAGGCCTCAGCGACGCCCCCCGCGAGGTGCCCGGGAACCCAGCCTCTCCGCTCACTTGGTGTCGGTGCCCGGCCCGGGCCGTCTCCTGGCCGACCAGAGCTGCCCGTGGATGGTGAGCGCGTCCACGTTGGGCGAGAGGATCTTGGAGGGGATGAGGTGGAACTGCTTGTGGTCCGAGTGTACTTGTACAGCCCCTCGATCATCTGCAGGTGGATCAGCTTGGGCCCGGTCCCCACAGCCTCTGGGGCGGCGGCGCCGTAATCCGTTCGCAGTCTCTCCGCGAACGCAGCTTCGCACCCGGCTCCGTCTGCTCGCGTCTAGACGGTGGGGAGACGGCAGACGGTCAGGACTGGAGGGGGGGGGGGGAGGTGGGGGTGGGAGCGGGACCGGTCCCCACCTCTCCCCGTCCCCCAACCACTGTGACTCTAAAAACATTTGCGAACCCCACACCCCGCTCCGCACTTTCCGCCCCCCCACGACCAATCACAGGGTCACCGCACCCCACCGTGACCTCACCAGCCCTCCCCCCTCCACCACTGCGTATTCTTTCCCCCGCCCTCGCGTACTCCCCTCCTCCCCTCCATACTCCCCCTCCATACTCCCCCTCCCCCGATGAAACCTAACCCCGGGTCCCCTCACTCCGCATTCCCTCGCCCCCCCGATGGGACCTAACCCCGGGTCCCCTGCGGGCGGGTGTGGGACCCGGGGCCCAGGAAGCCGCAGCCTCGGCCGCCTCGGCGAGATCACTGAAGAGGGGGAGAGGATGGTGAAACCCACCTCGGCGGGGACGGATATCGCCTCCCCCAAACAATACCACGCCCCCCCATCACGTCGTATCAACTTCAAAGTCGTCTTGTTGTGTCTCATTGTCTGTAACTTGTTCTCTCCAACAACGAACAATGGCCTGTTTCCTTTTATCATCGTTACTTTTCAGCATATCTTTCATTTGTGCAATATCTCTCTAAATCACCGTCTATATCTCTCGTTTCCCTTTCCCTAACTCTCAGTCTGAAGAAGGGTCTCCGCTGAGTTACTCCAGCACTCTGTGAAACGTCATCTATCCATGTTCTCCACAGATGCTGCCTGACCCGCTGAGTTACTCCAGCACTCTGTGAAACGTCACCTATCCATGTTCTCCACAGATGCTGCCTGACCCGCTGAGTTACTCCAGCACTCTGTGAAACGTCACCTATCCATGTTCTCCACAGATGCTGCCTGACCCGCTGAGTTACTCCAGCACTCTGTGAAACGTCACCTATCCATGTTCTCCACAGATGCTGCCTGACCCACTGGAGTACTCCAGCACTCTGTGAAACGTCATCCATCCATGTTCTGCACAGATGTTGCTGACCCGCTGAGTTACTCCAGCACTCTGTGAAACGTCACCTATCCATGTTCTCCACAGATGCTGCCTGTCGCGCTGAGTTACTCCAGCACTCTGAAACGTCACCTATCCATGTTCTCACATATGCTGCCTGTCCCGCTGAGTTACTCCAGCTTTTTGTGTCTATCCACGTTGTCTAGAATGCGGAGCTGCGCACCTGGTACAGACTGGGAACTGCAGAAGCTTGGTTTTCAAAATGGGGACATTTTTCCCTCATCTACCTGTCCAATCTTCTAAGATTTTTTTGTTTCTATTAGATCCCCTCTCATCCTTCTAAATTCCAGTAAATACAAACCCAGTCGACCCATCCTTTCATCATATGTCAGTCCCGCCTTCCCGGCAATTAACCATGAAAACCTATGCTGCACACCCTCAATAGTAAGAATGTCCTTCCTCAAATTTCGAGATCAAAACTGCACACAATACTCCAGGTGTGGTCTCACTAGGGCCCTGTTCAATTGCAGTAGGACCTCTTTGCTCCTATATTCAACTCCTCTTGTTATGAATGCCAACATGCCATTGCCTTTCTTCACTGCCTGCTGTACCTGCATGATTACTTTCAGTGACTGACACTAAATGCTGGAATAACTCAGCGGGACCGGCAGCATCTCTGGTGGGAAGGGACTGAAAAAGAGTCTGAGGAATGTTCTCCCCTTCCTCTGTATAACAGCTGACAATGTCTTCCCGGCTGTAATCAGGCAACTATGTTATCCTGCCACAACTAGACGGCAATGCTTACTACTATCTACCTCTTTGGTGACCCTCAGACTATCCTTGATCGGACTTTGCTGGCTTTACCTTGCACTAAACGTTATTCCATTGTCATGTATCTATACACTGCAAATGGCTCGATTGTAATCATGTACTGTCTTTCCGCTGACTGGATAGCATGCAACAAAAGCTTTTCACTGTCCCTCGGTACACGTGACAACAAACTACACTGAAATGTGCTAACTAGTCTGGGCACAATGTGCCCTGAACACCACAAGCCCACAAGGTAGAAACAAACAATTGTAGATGCTTTGGTTTACACCAAAGATAGACACAAAGTGCTGGAGTAACTCAGCTGCTCAGACAGCATCTCTGGAGAATGTGGATGGGCGATGACAATTCTAGCTATTGAGGGAGTGCAGCATAGGTTCACCAGGTTATATTCCCGGGATGGCGGGACTGTGATATGTTGATAGAATGGGGCGGCTGGGCTTGTACACTCTGGAATTGAGAAGGATGAGAGGGATTTTTATTGAAACATGCAGATGATACTAAGATAGGTGGTGTGGATAATGAAGTAGATTTTCAAAGTCTACAGAGAGATTTAGGCCATTTGGAAGAGTGGGCTGAAAGATGGCAGATGGAGTTTAATGCTGAAATGTGAGGTGCTACATCTCGGTAGGACAAATCAAAATAGGACGTACATGGTAAATGGTAGCGAATTGAGGAATGCAGTTGAACAGAGGGATCTAGGAATAACGCATAGTTCCTAGATCAATTTTCACACATAGACTGGGAAACACATTCTGTAAAAGGGCTGGATGGTTTGGAGTTTGTAAAATGTGTGCAGGATAGTTTTTAGCAGCAATACATAGAGGTACCTACTAGAGAAGGGGCAGTGCTGGACCTCCTGTTAGGAAATGAGACAGGGCAGGTGGCGGAGGTAAGCGTTGGGGAGCCACTTCGGGTCCAGTGATCACAATACCATTAATTTCAATATAATTATGGAGAGGGTCAGAACTGGACCTAGGGTTGGGATTTTTGATTGGAGAAAGGCTAACTTTGAGGAGATGCGAAAGGGATTTAAAAGGAGTGAATTGGGACATGTTGTTTTATGGGAAGGATGTAGAAGAGAAATGGAGGACATTTAAAGGTGAAATTTTAAGAGTACAGAATCTTTATGTCCCTGTTCGGTTGAAAGGAAATAGTAAACATTGGAAAGAGCCATGGTTTTCAAGGGAAATTGGACACTTGGTTCAGAAAAAGAGAGAGATCTACAATAATTATAGGCAGCATGGAGTAAATGAGGTGCTTGAGGAGTATAAAGAATGTAAAAAGAATATTAAGAAAGAAATTAGAAAAGCTAAAAGAAGATATGAGGTTGCTTTGGCAAGTAACATGAAAGTAAATCCAAAGGGTTTCTACAGCTATATTAATAGCAAAAGGATAACAAGGAATAAAATTGGTCCATTAGAGAGTCAGAGTGGACAGCTATCTGCAGAGCCAAAAGAGATGGGGGAGATATTGAACAATTTCTTTTCTTCGGTATTCACCAAGGAGAAGGATATGGAATTATGTGAGGTAAGAGAAACAAGCAGAGTAGCAATGGAAACTATGAGATTCAAAGAAGAGGAGGTGTGGACACTTGAAAAATATGAAAACGGATAAGTCTCCAGGTCCTGACAGGATACATAGATACATAGAAAATAGGTGCAGGAGTAGGCCATTCGGCCCTTCGAGCCTGCACCGCCATTCAATATGATCATGGCTGATCATCCAACTCCCGTACCTGCCTTCTCTCCATACCCCCTGATCCCTTTAGCCACAAGGGCCACATCTAACTCCCTCTTAAATATAGCCAATGAACTGACCTCAACTACCCTCTGTGGCAGAGAGTTCCAGAGATTCACCACTCTCTGTATGAAAAAGTTTTTCCTCATCTCTGTCTTAAAGGATTTCCCCCTTATCCTTAAGCTGTGACCCCTTGTCCTGGACTTCCCCAACATCGGGAACAATCTTCCTGCATCTAGCCTGTCCAACCCCATAAGAATTTTGTACGTTTCTATAAGATCCCCTCTCAATCTCCTAAATTCTAGCGAGTATAAGCCAAGTCTATCCAGTCTTTCTTCATATGAAAGTCCTGACATCCCAGGAATCAGTCTGGTGAACCTTCTCTGCACTCCCTCTATTGCTATAATGTCCTTCCTCAGATTTGGAGACCAAAACTGTACGCAATACTCCAGGTGTGGTCTCACCAAGACCCTGTACAACTGCAGTAGAACCTCCCTGCTCCTATACTCAAATCCTCTTGCTATGAAGGCATTCATAGCATTCGCTTTCTTCACTGCCTGCTGCACCTGCATGCCTACTTTCAATGACTAGTGTACCATGACACCCAGGTCTCGCTGCATCTCCCCATTTCCTAATCGGCCACGATTTAGATAATAGTCTACCTTCCCGTTTTTGCCACCAAAGTGTATAACCTCACATTTATCCACATTATACTGCATCTGCCAAACATTTGCCCACTCACCCAGCCTATCCAAGTCACCTTGCAGTCCCCTAGCATCCTCCTCACAGCTAACACTGCCCCCCAGCTTAGTGTCATCCGCAAACTTGGAGATGTTGCTTTCAATTCCCTCGTCCAGATCGTTAATATAAATTGTAAATAGCTGGGGTCCCAGCACTGAGCCTTGCGGTACCCCACTAGTCACTGCCTGCCATTGTGAAAAGGACCCGTTTACTCCTACTCTTTGCTTCCTGTTTGCCAGCCAGTTCTTTATCCACATCAATACTGAACCCCCAATACCGTGTGATTTAAGTTTGTATCCTAATCTCTTATGTGGTACCTTGTCGATATTCCCGAGGACGTTGAGGGAAGTTAGTGTAGAAATAGCAGGGGCTATGACAGAAATATTTCAAATGTCATTAGAAACGGGAATAGTGCCGGAGGATTGGCGTACTGCGCATGTTGTTCCGTTGTTTAAAAAGGGTTCTAAGAGTAAACCAAGCAATTATAGACCTGTTAGTTTGACGTCAGTGGTGGGCAAATTAATGGAAAGGATACTTAAAGATAATATATATAAGCATCTGGATAAGCAGGGTCTGATTAGGAACAGTCAACATGGATTTGTGCCTGGAAGGTCATGTTTGACTAACCTTCAAGAATTTTTCGAAGAGGTTACTAGGGAAATTGATGAGGGTAAAGCAGTGGAAGTTATCTATATGGACTTCAGTAAGGCCTTGACAAGGTTCCTCATGGAAGGTTGGTTAAGAAGATTCAATTGTTGGGTATTAATGGTGGAGTAGCAAGATGGATTCAACAGTGGCTGAATGGGAGATGCCAGAGAGTAATGGTGGATGGCTGTTTGTCAGGTTGGAGGCCGGTGACTAGTGGGGTGCCTCAGGGGTCTGTGTTGGGTCCACTGTTGTTTGTGATGTACATCAATGAACTGGATGATGGTGTGGAAAATTGGATTAGTAAGTATGCAGATGATACTAAGATAGGTGGTGTGGTGGATAATGAAGTAGATTTTCAAAGTCTACAGAGAGATTTAGGCCATTTGGAAGAGTGGGCTGAAAGATGGCAGATGGAGTTTAATGCTGATAAATGTGAGGTACTACATCTCGGCAGGACAAATCAAAATAGGACGTACATGGTAAATGGTAGAGAATTGAGGAATGTAGTTGAACAGAGGGATCTAGGAATAACTGTGCATAGTTCCCTGAAGGTGGAATCTCATGTAGATAGGGTGGTAAAGAAAGCTTTTGGTGTGCTGGCCTTTATAAATCAGAGCATTGAATATAGAAGTTGGGATGTAATGTTAAAATTTTACAAGGCATTGGTGAGGCCAATTCTGGAGTATGGAGTACAATTTTGGTCGCCTAATTATAGGAAGGATGTCAACAAAATAGAGAGAGTACAGAGGAGATTTACTAGAATGTTGCCTGGGTTTCAGCAACTAAGTTACAGAGAAAGGTTGAACAAGTTAGGTCTTTATTCTTTGGAGCGCAGAAGGTTAAGAGGGGACTTGATAGAGGTCTTTAAAATTATGAGCGGGTTAGACAGAGTTGACGTGGATAAGCTTTTTCCATTGAGAGTAGGGAAGATTCAAACAAGGGGACATGACTTGAGAATTAAGGAACAGAAGTTTAGGGGTAACATTAGGGGGAACTTCTTTACTCAGAGAGTGGTAGCTGTGTTGAATGAGCTTCCAGTGGAAGTGGTGGAGGCTGGTTCGATTTTATCCTTTAAAAATAGATTGGATGGGTATATGGACGGGAAAGGAATGGAGGGTTATGGTCTGAGTGCAGGTAGATGGGACTAGGGGGAAGTATTAAAAAAAAATTAAAAAGTGTTCAGCACGGACTTGAAGGGCCGAGAAGGCCTGTTTCCGTGCTGTAATGGTTATATGGTTATATACGGTTACTAGACTAAGGGGGACCCGTTGGGTCCCATGTTCACACGGGAGGGCTGGTCCCCCGACGCAATATTCCACCCCTCCACCAATTCGAATATTGGTGGCCAGTGGGGGGGGGGGGCTTTCTGGAGCGCTAGTATGGGTGTTGTTGGCTGCAGGGACTACTGGTCTCCAGAGGGCTAGTATGGACATTGTGGGCCAAATAGATTCTTGGGGTGGCAGCTCAGTCCCTCAAGCCTGATGTGCTGGCAGCTCACTCACGGCTGGTGGGCTGGCAGTTGACTCGCAGCTATTCCTTGAAATTCCATTTCAAGCAGAGCGCAAGGCCACCAAATTCAAATCCATTTTACTACCATTTCAAGCAGGGTGCAAGGCCACCAAATACAAGTGCAGTTTCTTACCTCTTCGAGCAGGGTGCAAGGCCACAAAATTCAAGTGCTGTTTCATACCACTTCAAGCAGGGTGCAAGGCCACCAAATTCAGGTTCAGTTTCCTACCACTTCAAGCAGGGTGCAAGGCCACCGAATTCAAGTGCAGTTTCCACCACTTCAAGCAGGGTGCAAGGCCACCAAATTCAAGTGCAGTTTCATACCACTTCAAGCAGGCTGCAAGGCCACCAAATTCAAGTGCAGTTTCATACCATTCAAGGAGGGTGCAAGGCCACCAAATTCAAATGCAGTTTCATACCATTTCATGCAGGGTGCAACAACACCACATTCAAATGCAGTTTCATACCATTTCATGCAGGGTGCAAGGCCACCAAATACAAGTGCAGTTTCTTACCTCTTCGAGCAGGGTGCAAGGCCACAAAATTCAAGTGCTGTTTCATACCACTTCAAGCAGGGTGCAAGGCCACCAAATTCAGGTTCAGTTTCCTACCACTTCAAGCAGGGTGCAAGGCCACCGAATTCAAGTGCAGTTTCCACCACTTCAAGCAGGGTGCAAGGCCACCAAATTCAAGTGCAGTTTCATACCACTTCAAGCAGGCTGCAAGGCCACCAAATTCAAGTGCAGTTTCATACCATTCAAGGAGGGTGCAAGGCCACCAAATTCAAATGCAGTTTCATACCATTTCATGCAGGGTGCAACAACACCACATTCAAATGCAGTTTCATACCATTTCATGCAGGGTGCAAGGCCACCACATTCAAATGCAGTTTCATACCATTTCAAGCAAGGTGAAACCACCATAAAACCACACAAAACACCACACTCACGGTTCATTAGACATTCAGTGTGTTCAGTTGATTCACAGCTCAGACAGTTGTGACCTCTCTCTTCCCCATCATGCAGAGACTGAGCCACACCCACACTTCCGGGTTTTATAATCCCTACCCTTCAACCGGAAAAGGTGTGGCCTTCTTGGCGTGATTGACAGGAGAGAGATTTTCAACATTTTTAAAACACTAATAACACTTATTTTTCATTGATGGGAAAAATCCTCTGCACTTGATCAGCGGAGGGGGACTGAGTAAGATGGGCAAAAATCACAGCCGTAAGTGGTAGCGTTTTACCTAAAATCAATATAGTGCAAACAGGAAGTTGTCAAGTTTAGACAAACAACCCTTTGCAGCGCCTTTTCACTTCAACCCAAAACCCCCACAAACAACCATGTGTAGTGCATTTTTACTTCAACCCAAAAACAAACAAACAACCATTTGCAGTGCAATTTTACTTCAACCCAAACAACCATTTGCACTGCATTTTTACTTCAACCCAAACAACCATTTGCAGTGCATTTTTACTTCAACCCAAACAAGCCTTTGCAGTGCATTTTTACTTCAACCCAAACAACCCTTTGCAGTGCATTTTTACTTCAA
Organism: Malacoraja senta; assembly: GCA_038087875.1. NCBI lineage: Eukaryota > Metazoa > Chordata > Chondrichthyes > Rajiformes > Rajidae > Malacoraja > Malacoraja senta. Next base: position 77,036 of record JAXLNO010004250.1, read on the forward strand.
CCCAATAACCACAAAGAACCATTTGCAGTGCATTTTTACTTCAACCCCAAAAAAAACGAGACAACCATTTGCAGTGCATTTTTACTTCAACCCAAACAACCTTTGCAGTGCATTTTTACTTCAACCCAAACAACCCTTTGCAGTGCAATTTTACTTCAACCCAAAAACCCGCCCAAACAACCATCTGCAGTGCATTTGTATTTCAACACAAAAACACGCCCAAACAACCATTTGCCGTGCATTTTTACTTCAACCCCACCCCCCCCCAAACAACCATTTGCAGTGCATTTTTACTTCAACCCAAACCCCTCCCCAACAACCATTTGCAGTGCATTTTTACTTCAACCCAAATCCCCCCCCCAAACAACCATTTGCAAAACATTTTTACTTCAACCCAAACAACCATTTGCAGTGCATTTTTACTTCAACCCAAACGCCCCCAAACAACCATTTGCAGTGCATTTTTACTTCTACCCAAACCCCCCCAAACAACCATTTGCAGTGCATTTTTACTTCAACCCAAAGCCCCCCCAAACAACCATTTGCAGTGCATTTTTACTTCAACCCAAACATCCATTTGTGTGCATTTTTACTTCAACCCAAACAAACATTTGCAGTGCATTTTTCCTTCAACCCAAAACTCCCTCCAAACAACCATTTGCAGTGCATTGTTATTTCAACCCAAACAACCATTTGCAGTGCATTTTTACTTCAACCCAAACAACCATTTGCAGTGCAATTTAACTTCAACCCAAACAACCATTTGCAGTGCATTTTTACTTCAACCCAAACAACCCATTGCAGTGCATTTTTACTTCAACCCAATAACTCCCAAACAACCATTTGCAGTGCATTTTTACTTCAACCCAAACTCCCCCCCCCGAAACAACCATTCGCATTGCCTTTTTACTTCAACCCAAACCCCCCCAAACAACCATTTGCAGAGCATTTTTACTTCAACCCAAACCCCCCCCAAACAACCATTTGCAGTGCATGTTTACTTCAACCCAAACCCCCCCCAAACATCCATTTGCAGTGCATTTTTACTTCAACCCCAAACCACCCCCAAACAACCATTTGCAGTGCGTTTTTACTTCAACCCTAACGACCATTTGCAGTGCATATTTCCTTCAACCCAAAACCCCTCCCAAACAACCATTTGCAGTGCATTTGTACTTCAACCCAAACAACCATTTGCAGTGCATTTATACTTCAATACAAACAACCCATTGCAGTGCATTTTTACTTCAACCCAATAACCCCAAACAACCATTTGCAGTGCATTTTTACTTCAACCCGACCCCCCCCCCAACAACCATTCGCATTGCCTTTTTACTTCAACCTAAACCTCCCCAAACAACCATTTGCAGTGCATTTTTACTTCAACCCAAACAACCATTTGTAGTGCATTTTTACTTCAACCCAAACAACCATTTGCAGTGTATTTTTACTTCGACCCAAGCAACCATTTGCAGTGCATTTTTACTTCAACCCAAACAACCATTTGTAGTGCATTTTTACTTCAACCCAAACAACCATTTGCAGTGCATTTTTACTTCAACCCAAAAACCCGCCCAGACAACCATTTGCAGTGCATTTTTACTTCAACCCAAACAACCATTTGCACTGCATTTTTACTTCAACCCAAACAACCATTTGCGGTGCATTTTTACTTCAACCCAAACAACCCTTTGCAGTGCATTTTTACTTCAACCCAATAACCCCCAAACAACCATTTGCAGTGCATTTTTACTTCAACCCAAAAACTCCCCAAACAACCATTTCCATTGCCTTTTTATTGCAACCCAACCTCCCCCCCAAACAACTATTTGCAGTGCATTTTTACTTCAACCCCAAAACCCGCCCAAACAAACATTTGCAGTGCATTTTTACTTCAACTCAACCATTGGCAGTGCATTTTTACTTCAACCCACCCCCCCCAACCAACCATTGGCAGTGCATTTTTACTTCAACCCAAACCCCCACCCCAAACAACCATTTGCAGTGCATTTTACTTCAACCCAAACATCCATTTGCAGTGCAATTTTACTTGCATCCAAACAACCATTTGCAGTGAATTTTTACTTCAACCCAAACAACCATTTGCAGTGCATTTTTACTTCAAACCAAACAACCATTTGCAGTGCATTTTTACTTCAACCCAAAAACCAAATCAAACAACCATTTCCAGTGCATTTTTACTTCAACCCAAACAACCATTTGCAGTGCATTTTTACTTCAACCCAAAAACCAACCCAAACATCCATTTGCAGTGCATTTTTACTTCAACCCAAACAACCATTTACAGTGCATTTTTACTTCAACCCAAACAACCCTTTGCAGTGCATTTTTACTTCAACCCAATAACCTACAAAGAACTATTTGCAGTGCATTTTTACTTCAACCCAAAAAAAACCCAAACAAACATTTGCATTGCCTTTTTATTTCAACCCACCCCCCCCCCAAACAACCATTTGCAGTGCATTTTTACTTCAACCCAAAAACCCGCCCAAACAACCATCTGCAGTGCATTTTTATTTCAACACAAAAACACGCCCAAACAACCATTTGCCGTGCATTTTTACTTCAACCCCACCCCCCCCCAAACAACCATTTGCAGTGCATTTTTACTTCAACCCAAACCCCTCCCCAACAACCATTTGCAGTGCATTTTTACTTCAACCCAAATCCCCCCCCCAAACAACCATTTGCAAACCATTTTTACTTTAACCCAAACAACCATTTGCAGTGCATTTTTACTTCAACCCAAACGCCCCCAAACAACCATTTGCAGTGCATTTTTACTTCTACCCAAAACCCCCCCAAACAACCATTTGCAGTGCATGTTTACTTCAACCCAAAGAACCATTTGCAGTGAATTTTTACTTCAACCCAAACAACCCTTTGCAGTGCAATTTTACCTCAACCCAAAAACCCGCCCAACCATTTGCAGTGCATTTTTATTTCAACACAAAAACACGCCCAAACAACCATTTGTAGTGCATTTTTACTTCAACCCCAATCCCCCCCCAAACAACCATTTGCAGTGCATTTTTAATTCAAACCAAACCCCCCCCCAACAACCATTTGCAGTGCATATTTACTTCAACCCAAACCCTCCCCCAAACAACCATTTGCAAAGCATTTTTAATTCAACCCAAACAACTATTTGCAGTGCATTTTTACTTCAACCCAAACCCTCCCCAAACAACCATTTGCAGTGCATTTTTACTTCAACCCAAACCCCCCCCAAACAACCATTTGCAGTGCATTTTTACTTCAACCCAAACAACCATTTGCAGTGCATTTTTACTTCAACCCAAACAACCATTTGCAGTGCATTTCTACTTCAACCCAAGCAACCATTTGCAGTGCATTTTTACTTCAACCCAAACAACCATTTGTAGTGCATTTTTACTTCAACCCAAACAACCATTTGCAGTGCATTTTTAATTCAACCCAAAAACCCGCCCAAACAACCATTTGCAGTGCATTTTTACTTCAACCCAACCCCCCCCCCAACAACCATTTGCAGTGCATTTTTACTTCAACCCAAATCCCCCCCCCAAACAACCATTTGCAAAACATTTTTACTTCAACCCAAACAACCATTTGCAGTGCATTTTTACTTCAACCCAAACGCCCCCAAACAACCATTTGCAGTGCATTTTTACTTCTACCCAAACCCCCCCAAACAACCATTTGCAGTGCATTTTTACTTCAACCCAAAGCCCCCCCAAACAACCATTTGCAGTGCATTTTTACTTCAACCCAAACATCCATTTGTGTGCATTTTTACTTCAACCCAAACAAACATTTGCAGTGCATTTTTCCTTCAACCCAAAACTCCCTCCAAACAACCATTTGCAGTGCATTGTTATTTCAACCCAAACAACCATTTGCAGTGCATTTTTACTTCAACCCAAACAACCATTTGCAGTGCAATTTAACTTCAACCCAAACAACCATTTGCAGTGCATTTTTACTTCAACCCAAACAACCCATTGCAGTGCATTTTTACTTCAACCCAATAACTCCCAAACAACCATTTGCAGTGCATTTTTACTTCAACCCAAACTCCCCCCCCCGAAACAACCATTCGCATTGCCTTTTTACTTCAACCCAAACCCCCCCCAAACAACCATTTGCAGAGCATTTTTACTTCAACCCAAACCCCCCCCAAACAACCATTTGCAGTGCATGTTTACTTCAACCCAAACCCCCCCCCAAACATCCATTTGCAGTGCATTTTTACTTCAACCCCAAACCACCCCCAAACAACCATTTGCAGTGCGTTTTTACTTCAACCCTAACGACCATTTGCAGTGCATATTTCCTTCAACCCAAAACCCCTCCCAAACAACCATTTGCAGTGCATTTGTACTTCAACCCAAACAACCATTTGCAGTGCATTTATACTTCAATACAAACAACCCATTGCAGTGCATTTTTACTTCAACCCAATAACCCCAAACAACCATTTGCAGTGCATTTTTACTTCAACCCGACCCCCCCCCCAACAACCATTCGCATTGCCTTTTTACTTCAACCTAAACCTCCCCAAACAACCATTTGCAGTGCATTTTTACTTCAACCCAAACAACCATTTGTAGTGCATTTTTACTTCAACCCAAACAACCATTTGCAGTGTATTTTTACTTCGACCCAAGCAACCATTTGCAGTGCATTTTTACTTCAACCCAAACAACCATTTGTAGTGCATTTTTACTTCAACCCAAACAACCATTTGCAGTGCATTTTTACTTCAACCCAAAAACCCGCCCAGACAACCATTTGCAGTGCATTTTTACTTCAACCCAAACAACCATTTGCACTGCATTTTTACTTCAACCCAAACAACCATTTGCGGTGCATTTTTACTTCAACCCAAACAACCCTTTGCAGTGCATTTTTACTTCAACCCAATAACCCCCAAACAACCATTTGCAGTGCATTTTTACTTCAACCCAAAAACTCCCCAAACAACCATTTCCATTGCCTTTTTATTGCAACCCAACCTCCCCCCCAAACAACTATTTGCAGTGCATTTTTACTTCAACCCCAAAACCCGCCCAAACAAACATTTGCAGTGCATTTTTACTTCAACTCAACCATTGGCAGTGCATTTTTACTTCAACCCACCCCCCCCAACCAACCATTGGCAGTGCATTTTTACTTCAACCCAAACCCCCACCCCAAACAACCATTTGCAGTGCATTTTACTTCAACCCAAACATCCATTTGCAGTGCAATTTTACTTGCATCCAAACAACCATTTGCAGTGAATTTTTACTTCAACCCAAACAACCATTTGCAGTGCATTTTTACTTCAAACCAAACAACCATTTGCAGTGCATTTTACTTCAACCCAAAAACCAAATCAAACAACCATTTCCAGTGCATTTTTACTTCAACCCAAACAACCATTTGCAGTGCATTTTTACTTCAACCCAAAAACCAACCCAAACATCCATTTGCAGTGCATTTTTACTTCAACCCAAACAACCATTTACAGTGCATTTTTACTTCAACCCAAACAACCCTTTGCAGTGCATTTTTACTTCAACCCAATAACCTACAAAGAACTATTTGCAGTGCATTTTTACTTCAACCCAAAAAAAACCCAAACAAACATTTGCATTGCCTTTTTATTTCAACCCACCCCCCCCAAACCACCATTTGCAGTGCATTTTTACTTCAACCCAAAAACCCGCCCAAACAACCATCTGCAGTGCATTTTTATTTCAACACAAAAACACGCCCAAACAACCATTTGCCGTGCATTTTTACTTCAACCCCACCCCCCCCCCAAACAACCATTTGCAGTGCATTTTTACTTCAACCCAAACCCCTCCCCAACAACCATTTGCAGTGCATTTTTACTTCAACCCAAATCCCCCCCCCAAACAACCATTTGCAAACCATTTTTACTTTAACCCAAACAACCATTTGCAGTGCATTTTTACTTCAACCCAAACGCCCCCAAACAACCATTTGCAGTGCATTTTTACTTCTACCCAAAACCCCCCCAAACAACCATTTGCAGTGCATGTTTACTTCAACCCAAAGAACCATTTGCAGTGAATTTTTACTTCAACCCAAACAACCCTTTGCAGTGCAATTTTACCTCAACCCAAAAACCCGCCCAACCATTTGCAGTGCATTTTTATTTCAACACAAAAACACGCCCAAACAACCATTTGTAGTGCATTTTTACTTCAACCCCAATCCCCCCCCAAACAACCATTTGCAGTGCATTTTTAATTCAAACCAAACCCCCCCCCCAACAACCATTTGCAGTGCATATTTACTTCAACCCAAACCCTCCCCCAAACAACCATTTGCAAAGCATTTTTAATTCAACCCAAACAACTATTTGCAGTGCATTTTTACTTCAACCCAAACCCTCCCCAAACAACCATTTGCAGTGCATTTTTACTTCAACCCAAACCCCCCCAAACAACCATTTGCAGTGCATTTTTACTTCAACCCAAACAACCATTTGCAGTGCATTTTTACTTCAACCCAAACAACCATTTGCAGTGCATTTTTACTTCAACCCAAGCAACCATTTGCAGTGCATTTTTACTTCAACCCAAACAACCATTTGTAGTGCATTTTTACTTCAACCCAAACAACCATTTGCAGTGCATTTTTAATTCAACCCAAAAACCCGCCCAAACAACCATTTGCAGTGCATTTTTACTTCAACCCAACCCCCCCCCCCAACAACCATTTGCAGTGCATTTTTACTTCAACCCAAACCCTCCCCCAAACAACCATTTGCAAAGCATTTTTACTTCAACCCAAACAACTATTTGCAGTGCATTTTTACTTCAACCCAAACCCTCCCCAAACAACCATTTGCAGTGCATTTTTACTTCAACCCAAACTCCCCCCCAAACAACCATTTGCAGTGCATTTTTACTTCAACCCAAACAACCATTTGCAGTGCATTTTTACTTCAACCCAAAGAACCATTTGCAGTGCATTTTTACTTCAACCCAAGCAACCATTTGCAGTGCATTTTTACTTCAACCCAACCCCCCCAAACAACCATTTGAAGTGCATTTTTACTTCAAACCAACCCCAACCCCCCAATCAACCATTTGCAGTGCATTTTTACTTTAACCCAAACCCCCCCCAAACATCCATTTGCAGTGCATTTTTACTTCAACCCCAAACCACCCCAAACAACCATTTGCAGTGCATTTTTATTTCAACCCTAACGACCATTTGCAGTGCATTTTTCCTTCAACCCAAAACCCCTCCCAAACAACCATTTGCAGTGCATTTGTACTTCAACCCAAACAACCATTTGCAGTGCATTTATACTTCAACACAAACAACCCATTGCAGTGCATTTTTACTTCAACCCAATAACCCCAAACAACCATTTGCAGTGCATTTTTACTTCAACCCAAACAACCATTTGCAGTGCATTTTTACTTCAACCCAAACAACCATTTGCAATGCATTTTTACTTCAACCCAAGCAACCATTTGCAGTGCAATTTTACTTCAACCCAAACAACCATTTGTAGTGCATTTTTACTTCAACCCAAACAACCATTTGCAGTGCATTTTTACTTCAACCCAAAAACCCGCCCAAACAACCATTTGCAGTGCATTTTTACTTCAACCCAAACAACCATTTGCACTGCATTTTTACTTCAACCCAAACAACCCTTTGCAGTGCATTTTTACTTCAACCCAATAACCACCAAACAACCATTTGTAGTGCATTTTTACTTCAACCCAAAAAAAACCCAAACAACCATTTGCAGTGCATTTTTACTTCAACCCAAGCAACCATTTGCAGTGCATTTTTACTTCAACCCAAACAACCATTTGTAGTGCATTTTTACTTCAACCCAAACAACCATTTGCAGTGCATTTTTACTTCAACCCAAAAACCCGCCTAAACAACCATTTGCAGTGCATTTTTACTTCAACCCAAACAACCATTTGCACTGCATTTTTACTTCAACCCAAACAACCATTTGCGGTGCATTTTTACTTCAACCCAAACAACCCTTTGCAGTGCATTTTTACTTCAACCCAATAACCCCCAAACAACCATTTGCAGTGCATTTTTACTTCAACCCAATAACCCCCAAACAACCATTTGCAGTGCATTTTTACTTCAACCCAAACAACCATTTGCAGTGCATATTTACTTCAACCCAAACAGCCATTTGCAGTGCAATTTTACTTCAACCCAAACAACCCTTTGCAGTGCATTTTTACTTCAAACCAAAAACCCGCCCAAACAATCATTTGCAGTACATTTTTACTTCAACCCAATAACCCCCCCCCAAACCAACCATTGGCAGTGCATTTTTACTTCAACCCAATAACCCCCAAACAACCATTTGCAGTGCATTTTTGCTTCAACCCAAAAACTCCCCAAACAACCATTTCCATTGCCTTTTTATTGCAACCCATATTTACTTCAAACCAAACAACCATTTGCAGTGCATTTTTACTTCAATCCAAACAACCATTGGCAGTGCATTTTTACTTCAACCCAAACAACCATTTGCAGTGTATTTTTACTTCAAACCAACCATATTTTCATTTTCAAACAACATTAAGGGCACTCACAGTTGAGTAAGACATGTGTTCAGGGTTATTCAGAGCTCAGAGAGACGCGACGCGACGTGACCCTCTGGCGTCCTCCATCTTGCAGAGACTGAGCGAGGCACACCACTTCCTGGTTTTATAGTCCCTCCCGCTCCCTGCAGCAGGGGCAGCAGAGAGAACGCCGATTTAAAAAAAAATTAATATCTCTCTGATTTTTCATCGATGGGAAAAATCCTCTGGTCCAGGAAGGCGAAGGGGGGCTCTGGGTGAGGTGGTAAAAAATAACGGCCGTAGGTGGCGGCGTTCTCTCGGAAATCACACCACAGTGAGCTAAAAGCAGTCAAGATCAGACTTTTAGTAATATAGATTAACGGTTTGGACACGCTCGAGGCAGGAAACACGTCCCGATGTTGGGGAAGTCCAGAACCAGGGGCCACAGTTTACGAATAAGGGGTAAGCCATTTAGAACGGAGACGAAGAAACACTTTTTCTCACAGAAAGTTGTGAGTCTGTGGAATTCTCTGCCTCAGAGGGCGGTGGAGGCCGGTTCTCTGGAAACTTTCAAAGGAGAGCTAGTTAGGGTTCTTAAAGATAGCCGAGTCGGGATATGGGGAGAAGGCAGGAACGGGGTACTGATTGTGGATGATCACAGTGAATGGTGGTGCTGGCTCGAAGGGCCGAATGGACTACTCCTGCACCTATTGTGGATTGGGACCCTTCTTCAGACGGCCAGTTAACTGCACGAATTGACATTAGGCGCCACAGTTCCACGATTCATCCCAGCGGGAAAATGTACATCGTTTTAATTTTTAATGCCAGGTCGTATTTTGAATACAGAGATTGACAGATTCTTGATTAGTGTCGATGTCAGAAGTTATGGGGAGAAGGCGGGAGAATGGGGTTGGGAAGGAGAGATAGATAGATCAGCTATGAATGGTGGAGTAGTCTCGATGGGCCGAATGGCCTAATTCTGCTCTTGTGACTTGTGAACTTGCACCAGCACAAGCGGTTAGTGATTGTTGACCGTGGAGAGATCAAACATTCATGGAGGCTGAGGGAAGTGTGAGAATAAAACGACTTTGCAGATGTGGAGGCAGCACTTCAGGCAAAGGCAGGAACAGGCAGGCGCAGTGGTCAGAGCTGGGACCAGTGGTGATGTCTACACATTCCACAGCACCACAGAGCAGCGCTCGCCTCACTGGGAGAGAGTCCGCTGGTGTGAACGCGCCCACGCCAGGGCAGCCTTCAGTTTGACCTCCATCCGCACTGCCCCAGTGGACAAACCCTCTCGTGTGTCCTCCATGGGTGCCACCGTGAGCAGTAGAGTCACTCCTCCATCTCTGTCACCTCCCTCTCCATCACATCTGAAACAGCGGAACCCTGGAACATTGAGCTGCGAATCCCATCCCCCTTACATCCAGGTCACTACTAACTGTTTCTAATATGTGGATATAAATATACATATACAAATGTATAGGTATATGTGTACATGTGTGGATATATGTACACACGCATATTCACGCAAACATATACACATACAAACACACACATATATATATACGCGCATATACGTACATAGAAAATAGGTGCAGGAGTAGGCCATTCGGCCCTTCGAGCCATTCAATATGATCATGGCTGATCATCCAACTCAGTATCCTGTACCTGCCTTCTCTCCATACCCCCTGATCCCTTTAGCCACAAGGGCCACATCTAACTCCCTCTTAAATATAGCCAATGAACTGGCCTCAACTACTTTCTGTGGCAGAGAATTCCACAGATTCACCACTCTGTGAAAAAAACAATTCTCTTCTCGGTTCGAAATGACTTCCCCCTTATCCTTAAACTGTGACCCCTTGTTCTGGACTTCCCCAACATCAGGAACAATCTTCTTGCATCTAGCCTGTCCAACCCCTTAAGAATTTTGTAAGTTTCTATAAGATCCCCCCTCAATCTTCTAAATTTAACTTCGGAGTCACGTGAGTGACTACGTGAGGAAGGCCGTCCAGGCGCATGCGCGTCATTATGCCTATCGCACTGTTCCTGCCAGCGGTAAGTTTAAACCTCAAGGTAAGTTTTTTTATTCACAGGTTATGTTTTCTTTTGCAGGATTCTCTGCTTACAGAGTTTTCCTGCAGAATTTCGGGGCGAAGTCCGGGCGGGCCGCGGGAGAACCTTTATGGACCGCGGGGAAGCCCAGTCACGGACCACAAGGAATCCCGGTCATGACCTCGGGGAATCCCGGAAACGGAACGCGGGGAACCCGCTACGGAGACCGCGGAAGTGCGGGTAGTGGGCGGCGGTCAAATTCGCCTTTCGAGTCGCTGGCGGTGGAGCCAGTGGCTTCAGACTGGTGCCGGTAGCACGTAGGCAACCCCGCTTGGAGGGTAGCCACGAAGAAAGTCTGTACGGCCCGTTGACTCAAACGAGTCGGGCCAGGAGGATTCCTGATGGAGAGGATCCCCTCCTTCATGGTAACATCTTTGAACGTTCAAATCCACATGGAGCACCTGATTGAGAGGTGCTCCACAATGATATATTCCAAAGGAGGGAGTTATCACCGCGGGTCTCCTCGGGGGCCCACGGCAACGGCACCTGTTACAAGGCTGCACAATGTCCCCATCTCTGAGGAGGGGAGCATTTGGGGTCAGTTCCTGTCTGACTCAGAGCACAACTCCTGATATAGGTTCGTAGGAGGGGCCATGTCAGCACAGGTATCCTTAGGGGCCTGCGGCAGCGCCTGTTTTAAAGGCTGCCTACGAGTCTCCTCTGTGGAGGGGAGTGCGAGGAAATACTCGCAAGCGAAGGGGTTACTGCCGGATAAATTGATTCCAGCCGTTGGCAGAATACCCGGAAGGGGCCAGAGTTTGCCCTCATGCTACAAGTGCTGGCAGTGAGCAGCGCTATCAGGGGTGACATTGGAGGATATGAAACCAGCCGCCGAATCTTCTCTTCAGGTAAGACTTATCCAACAGGTATACCTGGATGAGGAAGCAAAAGCTGTCGGACTAATCAAGGTACCAATGACGAACAAAGCTTCATCGTTCGGCGACGACACATCCCACACCTCATCGGCAGTAAGCAGTTCACTGAAACTGGTCGCAGCTTGAAAGCTGGGCAGAGGCCAAGGTCCAAGCCGGTCTCAGGGAATATGGAATCCACATACACTACCATTCCTATTCTCCAACCAAGGAGGGGAATAGAACCCACATCAGGGGCCGCTGGGGTTACCATAGACTACTGGTAACCATGGAGGTAGGTGGGTTTGGTTCTTCCGAAACATGGGGTAGTGGACCATTTACAAGTTGGTAATCTGTACAAATTACAATGATAACATGAGATTCAGATCAGTTATATACTAAAATGATAACATGAGATTGGGTTATTATTGCACAGTATACTAGGGTACCAAGCTTGGCTTGGAATTGGGGCCAGAGTTGTCTTTCGAGGCAGGCTCAGTATTACGGCCAGAATTGCCTTCTGAGACAAGCTCGGGAATTGGCCAGAGTTGTCTTTCGAGGCAGGCTCAGAATTATGGCCGGTGTAGCCTTTCAAGGCAGGCCCAGTATTATGGCCAGAGTTGTCTTTCGAGGCAGGCTCAGTATTATGATCAGGAACACCTTTCGAGACAGGCTCGGGAATCTGGCCAGAGTTGTCATTCAAGGCAGGCATGAAATTATGTCAGGCGTTGTGAAAGATGGAGGATGTTGGTTTAAAAGTGATTTAACTAGCATGTGCAACATAGGTTTTTCAGTATATGGAATTTCGTTGCTGTGTAACAAAATGATTTCCTTAGGATCTTTATGGCATGCATCGATTTCAAAGTTGAATACTATTCAGGTCTCATTCAGAGATCCCAGGAGACATTTGGAATTTTTCTGGATGGGGCAATGATAACAGTTAATGCGTTGCAAATGGGCTAACTTCAGCTCCCAGGTCATCTACCAAATTACTAAACTGCTTACAGCTCAAAAACACTTGTTATGGCTGAACTAAATGATATTCTAAACGCTGTGTTTTGCTAAAATCAACTGTTTCAGCCACAACTATATTTGAGAAATTGAGGTTTCCTCCAGTTAAATTTAAGTTGATACCAACTAGTTTGATTATTTGGTTTTACCTTTAACTATTAATTATCTGTGACTCCGCCCTGGGGCAAGAGATTGGAATCAATAGAAGCATGTAACAAACTTGTTATCAAGCAGTCTTAACCATATAACCATTACAGCACGGAAACAGGCCATCTCGGCCCTTCAAGTCCATGCCGAACATTTTTTTTATTAAAAAAAAAAAAAAATACTTCCCCCTAGTCCCATCTACCTGCACTCAGACCATAACCCTCCATTCCTTTCCCGTCCATATACCCATCCAATCTATTTTTAAAGGATAAAATCGAACCAGCCTCCACCACTTCCACTGGAAGCTCATTCCACACAGCTACCACTCTCTGAGTAAAGAGGTTCCCCTTAATGTTACCCCTAAACTTCTGTCCCTTAATTCTCAAGTCATGTCCCCTTGTTTGACTCTTCCCTACTCTCAATGGAAAAAGCTTATCCATGTCAACTCTGTCTAACCCGCTCATAATTTTAAAGACCTCTATCAAGTCCCCTCTTAACCTTCTGCGCTCCAAAGAATAAAGACCTAGCTTGTTAAACCTTTCTCTGTAACTTAGTTGCTGAAACCCAGGCAACATTCTAGTAAATCTCCTCTGTACTCTCTATTTTGTTGACATTCTTCCTATAATTAGGCGACCAAAATTGTACTTCATCAAGTGTAATTGGCAATATAGCAGCTGTGTTTCAGCTGTGCAATTGGGTCTTTGCTTTATCTGAACTTTTAACGTGCAAAGTAGTAACCTCTCAAGTGCCATATAGGTCATTGTTAACGGATCTATGCTTTTACCAGCTGAAGCCATCAAAGTCACAATGGTGGACGAACAATATTCAGCATTGCTCCAGTCGTTTTTGGTCAATGAATCTTCAGTTATTACAGACTGATGTTAGTGCTCTAAGATGGGAAATTACGAATGCCATCTTCAGTTACGGAGGCGAATGGGATTTGCATGAATTACCAATTCTTCAGTTATTGGTATCAACTACCTATAGACACTAGGTGCATACTATGGGTTAAAGGGTTATTGTGTGGATATGCATGCTCAGTTCCAGGTTGATACACTGTGGTGGTGGCATATGTTGGTCACATGGGTGCAATAAAGCCAAAGTATCCTGTCATAATTTACCCAACCTTATTTGGCGCTGGTGTATCATCACATAAAATCAATGACAACACAGAATGGATGTTGGATCACAAAGTATTTTATGACATTATGGCTCGATGGAACACCGAATATCGATATGTTTGCATCCAGGCTCATTCACCGGTTGTAAAGACATGTGGCATCACAGTGGCGAAAGATACATTCTCGCTACATGGGGGAGGAATGTTCTTTTATGTCATTGCTCCAGTTTGCCTCATCAGTCGGGTCTTGCAATAAATTCAGCAAGATCCCGCTTCAGGGTTTTCGTACTGTCTGACTGGCGTATGTAGCCATGGTTTCTTGCAAATGTTGGGAATCACAGTAGAACCTTATATGGGGTTTCTAAACATAAAACTTTGCTGCTTCAGCCTGGGACTCGGGGGAACCAGCCTCTGCATGATTAATCAATTCATTGCCTTACAGAATCTGAGAAGACCGCTCCTGCGGCTCGGGGTGGCAGACCGATCCATGTCTGTGTTCACTGCAGAGTGCAGCGATAGCACCAAAAAAGCAGTACATTTCCTCTTCAGGAGATGGGGAGCCTTCTGTTTAAATACTATGTTACATATAATATGGCATGGACACTGACGTCTTAGGGTTCATTTTCTATGGGCCCTTGACAATAAATTAAGTTATAGTCCCATTAACTGCCCAACCTGCTTTCTCATCATATTTGCTGCAGCGAGCGGGACCCGCTCTGTCGGGTCTCACCCTCTGATATCCAGTTTATTAAGGATATCTTTACACAAGTTCTCCCAGACCCAAGTACACGGAAGTATGCGATATTGACATTGTGTTAACACTACTTCACCAGGGGGCTCCAGCTATATCCCTATTTTTGGCTCGGCTCTCATAAGGTAGTTATCCCCTTGGCGCTATTCTCAGGGCAACGGGTCCAGTGATTACATAAATTGCGACTGGACAGGATGGTTATACCTGCTAATAATATATTTCATGTTTACGATTTAGTTACGCAGGGCAGCCCAGGGGTGTCAGGTCTCAAACTAGTTCTCACGGCATACCCCATGCAGCTTCGTTTATCTGTGGTCACACATTTACATTATGTCAAGGTCACCTAGAGCCTTAGAGGCTCTCATACTACCTATGTAGTTAGTTACTAATAACCTCATAACAAGGTATCAGTTCAGAGCACCTCCAGGTGGTTAAAACGGGGTTCTGGCTTATACAGGGGTAGATACTAATTTTCTAATCTCACTCCACCAGGGCTGCTACTACATCAGCAGCAAGGGTTATGCACGGTCCTCTGGACCACATCCTGCCGACTGCAGGATAGTCTAACGTACGAGTTTCCAAACATTTTATTTTAACCCATTGCCAGACCAGGGGTATTTGCCTACTCTATTTTAGGTTCTATTTCATAGCATTCCCCCCGGATGAGAGGGGTTACTAATGTTATTATTTGTTCATTTATCAGCATGTTTTAAATCTATGTCATGTCTGTATGCATTATTAATGTTTTCCCTTATCTGTGGTAAACTGATGCAGTCGCGCTTGTGTGGACTCGTTTTTCCACGGCATCGAACTACAGAGCTTCAAAGTCTTCACGTAGTCACTCACGTGACTCCGAAGTAAAATAGTAAGATTAAACGAGCTTACCAGTTCGAAGTTTGATCTTTATTTTATGAGGAGTTACGATGAGCGATTACGTGCCCTCCACTCCCAACCCTCGTATCATAAAGATCATCTGGTAGTTCTAGTCTTCTCTAATCTTACTATGTTAGTTCAACTACTGTTATCTGTGATTTCACACCGCTGCTTTGAAGATTGACGCGCATGCGCCTGGACGGCCTTCTTCACGTACTCGCTCATCGTAACTCCTCATAAAATAAAGATCAAACTTCAAACTGGTAAGTTCTCATTTAATCTTACTATTCTAGCGAGTACATAGATACATAGAAAATAGGTGCAGGAGTAGGCCATTCAGCCCTTCGAGCCTGCACCGCCATTCAATATGATCATGGCTGATCATCCAACTCAGTATCCCGTACCTGCCTTCTCTCCATACCCGCTGATCCCCTTAGCCACAAGGGCCACATCTAACTCCCTCTTAAATATAGCCAATGAACTGGCCTCAACTACCCTCTGTGGCAGAGCGTTCCAGAGATTCACCACTCTCTGTGTGAAAGTTTTACCTCATCTCGGTCTTAAAGGATTTCCCCCTTATCCTTAAGCTGTGACCCCTTGTCCTGGACTTCCCCAACATCGGGAACAATCTTCCTGCATCTAGCCTGTCCAACCCCATAAGAATTTTGTACGTTTCTATAAGATCCCCTCTCAATCTCCTAAATTCTAGCGAGTATAAGCCAAGTCTATCCAGTCTTTCTTCATATGAAAGTCCTGACATCCCAGGAATCAGTCTGGTGAACCTTCTCTGCACTCCCTCTATGGCTATAATGTCCTTCCTCAGATTTGGAGACCATATGAGTACAAGCCGAGTCTATCGTCTTTCTTACGCACACATATATATATAGGCACTCATATATACACTCATATATACATACACGCACAAATGTGTGTGGTGTGTGTGCACATGTATGTGTGTTTATATATATTTATGTGTGTATATATATATATTTGTGTGTATGGGTGTGAGCATATATTTGTCTCTATGTATATATGTTCTCTGTGTGTATATATATATGTGTGTATCTATGTATATGTATTTCTGTGTATGGGTACATGTATGTGTGTATATATTTGTGTGTACATGTATGTGTGTATGCACATATATATATATATGTGTGTGTGTGTGTATATATACATATATGTGTGTTCCCCGGGGAGGGGGACCAGTGGCTGAGGATACAGCCACGGATGGAAGCTGGCAGAGAGCACGGTTGCAGAAGTGGAGGATGCAGCTTCACCTCGCTGTTGTTTCCGGCTGGAGTTACCATCAGTGTCTGGAATCTGCCCTCACCCTGTCTGCAGTCAACCCCAGCTAAAGCTTTTTGCTTCATCTTCAGAGTCTGAGGATCGATTTCACACCAAAGTGAAACGCAGCTGTGATGGCCATTCACTGGAACCCTGACAACCGAGCGTTGAGAAGATTTTCCCAACTTTGCTAATGTTTACTTTTCTTTAGGTCAGAGATACAGAGGGCCAATTAACCTACAAACCGGTACCTCTGGAGTGTGGGAGGAAACTGGAGCACCCGGAGGAGACCCACACTGTCACTGAGAGAACGTACAAACTCGGTAGTCGTACAAGCACCTGTAGCCAGGATCGAACCTGGATCTCTGGCGCTGTGAGGCACCTTCTTCTCCGCGCTCCCGTCGGCAGAAAGTACAGAAGCTTGAAAGTGCGCACCACCAGACTCAGGAACAGCTTCTTCCCCTCTGTCATCAGGCTTCTGAACGGTCCTTCCATAAGCTAGGGTACTGTCCGATTCACCTCTACCCCATTGTAGACATTGGACTTTGTCTCTGGAACTGATGCGGTACAATGCTGAGAACTATATTCTGCACTCTGTATCTTCCCCTTTGCTCTACCGATTGTACCTGAGTTTGACCTGGTTGCGTCTATGTGCGGTTAAACGGATCTGTTTTGGACAGCAAGCTAAACAACGCTTTTCACTGTACCTCAGTGCAGGTGACATCAATAAAACTGATCCTAAACACAAACCTGCACATTTCATGCTCAAACACATCTAACCAGAAGTCTCTGCCTTTGTAAAGCTTTGTGTAAGGTGTCAAAAACAAAATACATGTTCTGTACAGCCCCATTTATTGTTAGCAGTGATTCATTGGTGAAAATATCAAAAAAATGTTGAAGTAATCCTTGTTATTCGGTTCGTTTATCGATGTTATGTAGTGTAATCATTCAAACAGTCATGCAAATATATTCACTCCCCCTAATACTCCCTTCCTCGATAGGTTTTACTGTAAGTTGTAAATAACCCGCTGAGTTACTCCAGCACTCTGTGAAACGTCAACTATCCATGTTCTCCACAAATGCTGCCTGACCCGCTGAATTACTCCAGCACCCTGTGAAACGTCACCTATCCATGTTCTCCACAGATGCTGCCTGACCTGCTGAGTCACTCCAGCACTCTGTGAAACTTCACCTATCCATGTTCTCCACAGATGCTGCCTGACCCGCTGAGTTACTGCAGCACTCTGAAACGTCACCTATCCATGTTCTCCACAGATGCTGCCTCACCCGCTGAGTTACTCCAGCACTCTGTGAAACGTCACCTATCCATGTTCTCCACAGATGCTGCCTGACCCGTTGAGTTACTCCAGCACTGATTTCCTTGGGATCGTCTCTCCCAACTGGGTGACACAGTGCAAGGTCCCCAGTAGACATTCTTTCAACGGGGAAACAGGCCCTTCGGCCCACCTCATCCATACCGACCACGATGCCCCATCTACTCTTGTCCCACCTGCCCGCATTTGGCCCATATCCCTCTGAACCTTTCCCATCCATGTACCTGCCTGTTTTTTTTTAAATATTGGTATATTTCGACTGCTGCCTGCCCTGTCCGACCAGCCGAGTTTTGTGTCCATGTTCTCCCCGCAGTACCGGCTGCCAGCAGCAGGTGGGGGTGCTGCACCGTCAAACTGTACTGAGCTCTGGACAGCTCGTCATCACCATTTCCTGGTTGGAAGCGGCATTACAACTGTCCCGGACTGTGAACTGAAAGTCCCATTGTAGATCATTAGATAGGAACAGAATTAATCATTCGGCCCATTAAGTCTGCTCCGCTATTCCATCTTCGCTGATCTGCGTATCCATCCCAACCCCATTCGCCTGCCTTTGACACCCTTACTAATCTACAGATGCGCCGCAGAAAGCATTTAATCGGTGGGAAGGAACTGCAGATGCTGGTATACACCGAAGATAGACACAAAATGCTGGAGTAACTCAACGGGACTGGCAGCATCTCTGGAGAGAAGGAATGGGTGACGTTTCGGGACGAGACCCTTCTTCAAACTCGGGATGGACCACAGCGTAAAATTGCAGAGTTGTGGACGCAGCCCAGACCATCACGCAAACCAACCTCCCCTTCCATTGACTGTCATAGATTGATACAGTATGGAAACAGGCCCTTCGGCCCAACTTGCCCACACCGGCCAACAAAGTCCCAGTAACACTAGTCCCACCTGCGCTTGGTCCATATCGCTCCAAACCTGTCCTATCCATGCGCCTGTCTAACTGTTGCTTAAATGATCGGATAGTCCCAGCCTCAACTACCTCCCCTGGCAGCTTGTTCCATACATCCACCATCTTCTGTGTGAAAAAATTACCCCTCAAATTCCTATTAAATCTTTTCCCCTTCACCTTGAACGTATGTCCTCTGGTCCTCGATTCCCCTACTCTGGGCAAGAGACTCTGTGCATCTACCCGATCTATTCCTCTCCTGATTTTGTACACATCTACACTTCATGCAGCCTCGGCAAGGCCACATCTACATTTCCCCTGGTTTTATTTCCGTGTTCACTGGGGTTTTTACGACGCCGAATTTGGGGATTAAATGGGAGTCGTTCAGCGCCGACCTGTTGTCCACCGGGTTTCTGCCCCTGAGCCCCGCTCCTGACGCCGGTCCCTGGACCCGACCCGTTTACACATCCGGAGGGGAACCGGAGCAGATTCTCAGCCACTTGTCTTTATGCGAAGGCGAGAAGAAAGGATAAAGTTTCTCCGTGAATGTATTCCCAGTGAAGGCATGGAGATGGGAATTGGTGTCCACGTCGTAAAATGAAACTGTCCCGGACTCGTAACTGAGATAAACTCCCACCCTCCCGGAGATGGGACGGTCGGGGAGAGGGGATCGAGGGGAAGTGACTGCATTAAACCCGTCACCCTGCCGCCAGATGATCCAGACTCCAGTCTCCGGGGTCAGTTTGACACGTCTCTTCCTCTCCACAGACTCAGCGACGAATCCCAGACACCACCACTCACACCCCGCCACCTCCACCTCCCAGTAATGTCTCCCCGATGTGAATCCCTCCGATCCCAGCACACACCACCAATCTGTAAACCTCTTCCCGGTGTCAGGGAGATTCCTCTCGATCCCGGTCCTTGTCTGTCTCACCCTCTTCCGATCCTCAGACACCTCGAGCCGCGGATGCGCTGTTTCCACATCCAGGGTGACGGAGACTGGGGGGAGAAGCAGAGAATCAGAGAGTCCCCGGGGGTCGGGGTAGGGCTCAGGCAGCGTGGCCCCGGGACCGGGGGAGAGGCCGCTCGGGCACAGGCGGGCGGACAACTGGACGATATCCCGGCGTATTCCCGCCCACCAACATCCCATGGACAAAAACATATTTCCCGGAGTTTCCTAATTCGGGTGGAAGTGGACGGGAACCGGGTGAACGGTGAGAAATAAAAACAAACTGCTGGAGGAAG
The DNA here is from genome assembly GCA_038087875.1 of Malacoraja senta. NCBI lineage: Eukaryota > Metazoa > Chordata > Chondrichthyes > Rajiformes > Rajidae > Malacoraja > Malacoraja senta. The sequence continues at coordinate 97,241 of JAXLNO010004250.1, forward strand.
TCCGCGGGTCAGGCAACACATGTGTAAGGAAATGACAGAACACGTCTAGGGTCTGAGGAAGATAAAAATGCTGGATAAACTCAGCGGGTGAGGCAGCATCTATGAAGCCAATTCGGATAGGCGATTCTGTGGACGCAGTCAGGAGACCCGGATGGTAGTTTGCCTCCCTGGTGCCAGGGTCAGGGATGTGTCTGAACGCGTCCAAGATATCCTGAAATCGGAGGGAGAGGAGCCTGAGGTTGTGGTACATATAGGTACCAATGACATAGGTAGAAAAAGAGAAGAGGTCTTGAAAGGAGAATTTAGGGAGTTGGGAGGAGAGCTAAGGAGAAGGACTACAAAGGTAACAATCTCAGGATTACTACCTGTGCCACGCGACGGTGAGAGTAGGAATGGAGTGAGGTGGAGGATAAATGCGTGGCTGAGGAACTGGTGCAGCGGGCAGGGATTCAAATTTCTGGATCATTGGGACCTCTTTTGGGGAAGGTGTGACCAGTACAGAAAGGACGGGTTGCACTTGAACCCGAGGGGGACCAATATCCTGGCGGGGAGATTTGCAAAGGCTACTGGGGAGACTTTAAACTAGAACGGTTGGGGGGAGGGACTCAAATAGAGAAAGCTAGTGGAAAATGTGGGAGGCAGGAGGCAGAGAAGGGAAGCACTCGGACCCAAAATGTAGGGGAGAAAGAAGAAAAAGATAATAAACAGAGAATAAGTGGTGGTGGGTTTCTTAAATGTGTATATTTTAATGCTAGGAGCATTGTAAGAAAGGTGGATGAGCTTAGAGCCTGGATTGACACCTGGAAGTATGATGTTGTGGCGATCAGTGAAACATGGTTGCAGGAGGGCTGTGATTGGCAAATAAATATTCCTGGATTTCGTTGCTTCAGGGGTGATAGAATTGGAGGGGCAAGAGGTGGGGGTGTTGCATTGCTTGTCAAGGAAGATATTACAGCAGTGCTTTGGCAGGATAGATTAGAGGGCTTGTCTAGGGAGGCTATTTGGGTGGAACTGAGAAATGGGAAAGGTGTAGCAACACTTATAGGGCTGTATTATAGACCACCAAATGGGGAGCGAGAATTGGAAGAGCAAATATGTAAGGAGATAGCAGATATTAGTAGTTAAGCACAAGGTAGTGATTGTGGGAGATTTCAATTTTCCACACATAGACTGGGAAACACATTCTGTAAAAGGGCTGGATGGTTTGGAGTTTGTAAAATGTGTGCAAGATAGTTTTTTGCAGCAATACATAGAGGTACCTACTAGAGAAGGGGCAGTTCTCTTCGGGTCCAGTGATCACAATACCATTAGTTTCAATATAATTATGGAGAGGGTCAGAACTGGACCTAGGGTTGACATTTTTGTTTGGAGAAAGGCTAACTTTGAGGAGATGCGAAAGGATTTAAAAGGAGTGAATTGGGACATGTTGTTTTATGGGAAGGATGTAGAAGAAAAATGGACGACATTTAAGGGTGAAATTTTAAGAGTACAGAATCTTTATGTCCCTGTTCGGTTGAAAGGAAATAGTAAAAAATGGAAAGAGCCATGGTTTTCAAGGGAAATTGGACACGGTTCGGAAAAAGCGAGAGATCTACAATAATTATAGGCAGCATGGAGTAAATGAGGTGCTTGAGGAGTATAAAGAATGTAAAAAGAATATTAAGAAAGAAATTAGAAAAGCTAAAAGAAGATATGAGGTTGCTTTGGCAAGAAAGGTGAAAGTAAATCCAAAGGGTTTCTACAGCTATATTAATAGCAAAAGGATAACAAGGAATAAAATTGGTCCATTAGAGAGTCAGAGTGGACAGCTATCTGCAGAGCCAAAAGAGATGGGGGAGATATTGAACAATTTCTTTTCTTCGGTGTTCACGAAGGAGAAGGATATGGAATTATGTGAGGTAAGGGAAACAAGCAGAGTAGCAATAGAAACGGATAAGTCTCCAGGTCCTGACAGGATATTCCCTAGGACATTGAGGGAAGTTAGTGTAGAAATAGCAGGGGCTATAACAGAAATATTTCAAATGTCATTAGAAACGTGAATAGTGCCGGAGGATTGGCGTACTGCGCATGTTGTTCCGTTGTTTAAAAAGGGTTCGAAGAGTAAACCTAGCAATTATAGACCTGTTAGTTTGACGTCAGTGGTGGGCAAATTAATGGAAAGGATACTTAAAGATAATATATATAAGCATCTGGATAAGCAGGGTCTGATTAGGAACAGTCAACATGGATTTGTGCCTCGCAGGTCATGCTTGACTAATCTTCTTGAATTTTTCGAAGAGGTTACTAGGGAAATCGATGAGGGTAAAGCAGTGGATGTTGTCTATATGGACTTCAGTAAGGCCTTTGACAAGGTTCCTCATGGAAGGTTGGTTAAGAAGTTTCAACTGTTGGGTATTAATGGTGGAGTAGCAAGATGGATTCAACAGTGGCTGAATGGGAGATGCCAGAGAGTAATGGTGGATGGCTGTTTGTCAGGTTGGAGGCCGGTGACTAGTGGGGTGCCTCAGGGGTCTGTGTTGGGTCCACTGTTGTTTGTCATGTACATCAATGATCTGGATGATGGTGTGGAAAATTGGATTAGTAAGTATGCAGATGATACTAAGATAGGTGGTGTTGTGGATAATGAAGTAGTTTTTCAAAGTCTACAGAGAGATTTAGGCCATTTGGAAGAGTGGACTGAAAGATGGCAAATGGAGTTTAATGCTGACAAATGTGAGGTGCTACATCTCGGCAGGACAAATCAAAATAGGACGTACACGGTAAATGGTAGCGAATTGAGGAATGCAGTTGAACACAGGGATCTAGGAATAACTGTGCATAGTTCCCTGAAGGTGGAATCTCATGTAGATAGGGTGGTAAAGAAAGCTTTTGGTGTGCTGGCCTTTATAAATCAGAGCATTGAATATAGAAGTTGGGATGTAATGTTAAAATTGTACAAGGCATTGGTGAGGCCAATTCTGGAGTATGGAGTACAATTTTGGTCGCCTAATTATAGGAAGGATGTCAACAAAATAGAGAGAGTACAATGGAGATTTACTAGAATGTTGCCTGGGTTTCAGCAACTAAGTTACAGAGAAAGGTTGAACAAGTTAGGTCTTTATTCTTTGGAGCGCAGAAGGTTAAGAGGGGACTTGATAGACGTCTTTAAAATTATGAGCGGGTTAGACAGAGTGGACGTGGATAAGCTTTTCCCATTGAGAGTAGGGAAGATTCAAACAAGGGGACATGACTTGAGAATTAAGGGACAGAAGTTTAGGGGGAACATTAGGGGGAACTTCTTTACTCAGAGAGTGGTAGCTGTGTGGAATGAGCTTCCAGTGGAAGTGGTGGAGGCAGGTTCGATGTTATCCTTTAAAAATAGATTGGATGGGTATATGGACGGGAAAGGAATGGAGGGTTATGGTCTGAGTGCAGGTAGATGGGACTAGGGGGAAGTATTTATTTTTAATTTTAAAAAAAATGTTCGGCACGGACTTGAAGGGCCGAGATGGCCTGTTTCCGTGCTGTTATGGTTATATGGTTATATGCCTCTTCCTTGGGTTTAACACTATCCTTAATTTCCCTTGTTAGCTACGGTTGAGCCGCCTTCCCTGTTTTATTTTTCGCCAGACAGGGATGAACATTTGTTGTAATTCATCCATGCGATCCTTAAATCTTTGCCACTGCATCTCCACTGTCAACCCTATAAGTATCATTTGCCTGTCTATCGACACAAACACATTTGCACTTTAGACTGTTTTGACTGTTCTTTTTATAAATCATGTTTCTCGGGGTATCTAAATCTAAATTTTATTAGTTGTTTAAGTTATCACATCGGATGGAAGCTGCATACCAAATCTCGTTGCACATATGTGCAATGACAATAAAAGATATTATTATTATTATTATCCCAGCCAATTCCCGTCTCCTGCCACCAAAGTCTCTTTCTTGAAGCTCAGGACCCCAGTCTCTGAATTAACCTGTCACGCTCCATACTAATGCAGAATTCCACCATATTATGGTCACTGTTGCCCAAGGGGCTTTGCACAATAAGATCACTAACTAATCCTTCAGGGCCTGTCCCACTCACATGCGACTGCATGTGTTTGGCGCGACCAAACGGTAGCGGAGTTCGCGCGTGAGGTAACTTGCGTCATACTTACAAATCAGCTGGGCAGGAGGCGGGCCGATTGAATTTGGGCGTTGCACGGTGACGTCATCACGCAACGCCACGCCGGGCGGTGACGTCATCGCGCAACGCCACGCGCTAGGCGTACGCCCTCAATGCACCTGCGGGCCGACAGGCTGTTGGCGCGCGAAATTTTCGGACAGTGCGGGATTTTCGGAGCCCCGCGCGATGTCGGGACCAGACCCACACAACCCCGTACGCCTCCGCGCTTCGAAGTGGGACCGGCCCCTCGCGGCCCGTACGCCTCAAGCGACCACGTTTGGTCGCGCCAGTCGCATGCAAGTGGGACAGGCCCTTTCCTCATTACACAATACCCAGTTTAGGATGGCCTGCCCTCTAGAGGGTTCCTCAAAATTTGGCTTAGAAAATCATCCTGTATACACTCCGTGAAATCCTCCTCCTCATGTTGTTAGCAATTTAGTTGGCCCAAAATATATATAGATTAAAGTCGCGCATGATAAGTGATGTACTGCTTGTTCCTCTGCTACTCATTCATATGTTATCCTAAATTGTAAGAATTCCCCATGGTTTGGAAATCCTTTTTAATCTATGACCTCTGTTAAAAACGTGCTTCTTTTTAAAATATAACTGTGTTTATTCTGTGTCGTTCGCTGGAAGTAACCGCTCCTTGGTTGGGATTATTGACAGCTAACCCCCTTCAGCAGTGACTTGAGTAGTGAAGTGTTTAAGAAAGAACTGCAGATGCTCGAAAAATCGGTGGACAAAAATGCTGGAGAAACTCAGCGGGTGAAGCAGTTGCTGCCTCACTCGCTGAGTTTCTCCAGCATGTCTGTCTCCCTTTGAGTAGTGAAGTAAGTTAGTCTTTGAAATTGAGGTTGGTACAGTATAATCCCCTTATCGTGAGAGTACTTGTAGATACTTATAGTAGATAAGACAGTCTTGATTTAAATTAAGGCTCTCGGACGGGTAATCTCAATATCATCACACGCAGACTCACACACACCCTCACTCGCACACCACGCATGCACTCAGACGCTCACGCACATGCCCGCACGCAAAGGCATACACACGCACATGCGAACACACACACGCACACATTCACACGCACACGCACGCACACACACGTAAACTAAGATCTTACCTTGGTGGCTACATATCCTTTTCCACTCTGAAAACAGAAACAAACAAGACTGATATGAAGAAAACTCTCTGGAATGTAATCTGATTAATTTCATAGCAAGAAGCTCCTGATGGACCCACTGCAGTTTCACAACATGCTGTCCATAGGTGATAATGTTGCTGCAAGTGACTGAGGTTGCATCTGTCTGCGCATGTGTGTGTACTGCACACGTTTGACATGGTTATTCTCTCTCTCCCTCTTCCTGTCTGTCTCTGTCTGTCTTCCCACCAACCCTCTCTTTCTCACTCTTCCCTCTCTCTCTCTCTCTACTCCCTCTCCCACCCTCTCTCTCTCTCTCTTCCTGTGTCTCTGTCTCTGTCTATGTCTCTCTTCCCACCAACCCTCTCTTTCTCACTATTCCCTCTCTCTCTCTTTCCCACCCTCTCTCTCTCTCTCTTCCTGTCTGTCTCTGTCTCTGTCTCTCTTCCCACCAACCCTCTCTTTCTCAATCTTCCCTCTCCTTTTCTCCCTCTCCCACCCTCTCTCTCTCTTCCCACCAACCCTCTCTCTTTCTCAATCTTCCCTCTCCCTCTCTCTCCTTTTCTCCCTCTCCCACCCTCTCTCTCTCCTTCTCTCTCTCTCTCCCTCTCTCTCTCTCTCTCTCTCTCTCGAATTTCAGTGTGGCGTTCGACAAGGTTCCGCATGGTAGGCCGCTCTGGAAAGTTAGATCGTACGGGATCCAATGAGAAATAGCCGAGTGGATAGAAAATTGGCTCCATGGATAAAAGCAGAGGGTGATGGTGGAAGGTTGCTTCTCGGACTGGAGGCCTGTTACTAATGGTGTGCTTCAGGGTTCGGTGCTGGGCCCGTTACTGTTTGTCATCTACATCAATGATTTGGATCAGAAGATACATGGCAAAAATAGCTGATGATACAAAAGTGGATGGTTTTGCAGATAGTGAAGATGGATGCGAAAATTTGCAGCAGGATATGGATTGATTGGCCAAGTGGGCTGAGGATTGGTGGATGTAATTTAATACAGAGAAATCTGAGGTGTTGCATTTTGGGTAGTCTAACATGGGCAGGACATACACAGTGAATGGTAGTGCTCTGGTGAGTGTTGTGTTGAATCTCCTCAGTCTCCTAAGCAAGTAGAGACATTGGGTGTCATCTTGGCTGTTGCTTCATTGTACTTGGTCCACAACAGATCACTTGGAATATTAACACCGGGATACATGAGGCTCTCACCCACTTCTACTTCGGCACCATTGATGCTGATTGGGGCTTGTACACCATCGGCATTCATAGAAACATAGAAAATAGGTGCAGGAGTAGGCCATTCGGCCCTTCGAGCCTGCACCGCCATTCAATATGATCATGGCTGATCATCCAACTCAGTATCCTGTACCTGCTTTCTCTCCATACCCCCTGATCCCTTTAGCCACAAGGGCCACATCTAACTCCCTCTTAAATATAGCCAATGAACTGGCCTCAACTACCTTCTGCGGCAGAAAATTCCAGAGATTCACCACTCTCTGTTTGAAAAATGTTTTCCGCATCTCGGTCCTAAAAGATTTCCCCCTTATCCTTAAACTGTGACCCCTTGTTCTGGACTTCCCCAACATCGGGAACAATCTTCCTGCATCTAGCCTGTCCAACCCCTTAAGAATTTTGTACGTTTCTATAAGATGCCCCCTCAATCTTCTAAATTCTAGCGAGTACAAACCGAGTCTATCCAGTCTTTCTTCATATGAAAGTCCTGACATCCCAGGAATCAGTCTGGTGAACCTTCTCTGTACTCCCTCTATGGCAAGAATGTCTTTCCTCAGATTAGGAGACCAAAACTGTACGCAATACTCCAGGTGTGGTCTCACCAAGACCCTGTACAACTGCAGTAGAACCTCCCTGCTCCTATACTCAAATCCTTTTGCTATGAATGCTAACATACCATTCGCCTTCTTCACTGCCTGCTGCACCTGCATGCCTACTTTTAATGACTGGTGTACCATGACACCCAGGTCTCGTTGCATCTCCCCTTTTCCTAATCGGCCACCATTCAGATAATAGTCTACTTTCCTGTTTTTGCCACCAAAGTGGATAACCTCACATTTATCCACATTATACTGCATCTGCCATGCATTTGCCCACTCACCCAGCCTATCCAAGTCACCTTGCAGCCTCCGAGCATCCTCCTCACAGCTAACACTGCCCCCCAGCTTCGTGTCATCCGCAAACTTGGAGATGTTGCATTCAATTCCCTCGTCCAAATCATTAATATATATCGTAAATAGCTGGGGTCCCAGCACTGAGCCTTGCGGTACTCCACTAGTCACTGCCTGCCATTGTGAAAAGGACCCATTTACTCCTACTCTTTGCTTCCCGTCTGCCAGCCAGTTATCTATCCACATCATTACTGAACCCCCAATACCGTGTGCTTTAAGTATGTATACCAATCTCTTATGTGGAACCTTGTCGAAAGCCTTCTGAAAGTCCAGATATAACATATCCACTGGTTCTCCCTTATCCACTCTACTAGTTACATCCTCGAAAAATTCTATAAGATTCGTCAGACATGATTTACCTTTCATAAATCCATGCTGACTTTGTCCAATGATTTCACCACTTTCCAAATGTGCTGCTATCCCATCTTTAATAACTGATTCTAGCAGTTTCCCCACTACCGACGTTAGACTAACTGGTCTGTAATTCCCCGTTTTCTCTCTCCCTCACTTTTTAAAAAGTGGGGTTACATTAGCTACCCTCCAATCCTCAGGAACTACTCCAGAATCTAAAGAGTTTTGAAAAATTATCACTAATGCTTCCACTATTTCTGGGGCTACTTCCTTAAGTACTCTGGGATGCAGCCTATCTGGCCCTGGGGATTTATCGGCCTTTAATCCATTCAATTTGCCTAACACCACTTCCCGGCTAACCTGGATTTCACTCAGTTCCTCCATCTCATTTGACCCCCGGTCCCCTGCTATTTCCGGCAGATTATTTATGTCTTCCTTAGTGAAGACAGAACCAAAGTAGTTATTCAATTGGTCTGCCATGTCCTTGTTCCCCATGATCAATCCACCTGTTTCTGACTGCAAGGGACCTACATTTGTTTTAACTAATCTTTTTCTCTTCACATATCTATAAAAGCTTTTGCAGACAGTTTTTATGTTCCCTGCCAGTTTTCTTTCATAATCTATTTCCCCTTTCCTAATTAAGCCCTTTGTCCTCCTCTGCTGGACTCTGAATTTCTCCCAGTCCTCTGGTAGGCTGCTTTTTTCTGGCTAATTTGTACGCTTCATCTTTTGTTTTGATACAATTCCTGATTTCCCTTGTTATCCATGGATGCACTACCTTCCCTGATTTATTTTTTTGCCAAACTGGGATGAACAATTGTTGTAGTTCATCCATGCAGTCTTTAAATGCCTTCCATTGCATATCTACCGGCAACCCATTAAGAATCAATTGCCAGTCTATCTTGGCCAATTCACTTCTCATACCCTCAAAGTTACCTTTCTTTAAGTTCAGGACCCTTGTTTCTGAATTAACAATGTCACTCTCCATCCTAATGAAGAACTCAACCATATTATGGTCACTCTTGCCCAAGGGGCCACGCACAACAAGACTGCTAACTAACCCTTCCTCATTACTCAATACCCAATCTAGAATAGCCTGCTCTCGTTGCTTCCTCTACATGTTGGTTTAGAAAACTATCCCGCATACATTCCAAGAAATCCTCTTCCTCAGCACGCTTGCCAATTTGATTCACCCAATATATATGTAGATTGAAGTCACCCATTATAACTGTTTTAGCTTTGTTGCACGCATTTCTAATTTCCTGTTTGATGCCATCCCCAACTCCACTACTACTGTTAGGTGGCCTGTACACAACTCCCACTAGCGTTTTCTGCCCCTTAGTGTTTCGCAGCTCTACCCATATCGATTCCACATCCTCCAAGCTAATGTCCTTCCTTTCTATTGCGTTAATCTGCTCTCTAACCAGCAACGCTACCCCACCTCCTTTCCCTTTCTGTCTATCCTGAATATTGAATATCCCTGGATGTTCAGCTCCCAGCCTTGGTTACCCTGGAGCCATGTCTCCGTGATCCCAACTATATCATAGTCATTAATAGCTATCTGCACATTCAACTCATCCACCTTATTACGAATGCTCCTTGCATTGAGACACAAAGCCTTCAGGCTTGTTTTTACAACACTCTAACCCCTTATACAATTATGTTGAAAAGTGGCCCTTTTTGATTTTTGCCCTGGATTTGTCTGCCTGCCACTTTTACTTTTCACCTTGCTACCTATTGCTTCTACCCTCATTTTACACCCCGCTGTCTCTACGCTCACACATTTAAGAAACCCTTTCCCTTTAACTCCATCCTCAACTATCCCATTCGACACCCCACCCCCCTTATTCAGTTTAAAACCACCCGTGTAGCAGTGGAAAACCTGCCTGCCAGAATGCTGGTCCCCCACCTGTTAAGATGCAATCCGTCCCTTTTGTACAGTTCCCTTTTACTCCAAGTGATCTAAGAATCTAAATCCCTGTCCCGTGCACCAGTTCCTCAGCCACACATTCAGGTCCCGTATCTCCCTGTGCCTGCTCTCGCCAGCACGAGGAACTGGAAGCAAACCGGAGATAACAACCCTAGAGGTCCTGCTTTTCAGCATTTTTCCGAGCTCTCTAAAGTCACGCTGCAGAATATTCATCCCCTTCTTTCCGACATCGTTTGTGCCGACATGCACTACCACTTCCGGCTGTTCACCTTCGCCCTTGAGGATTTTCTGCACTCTGTCCGTGACATCCTGGATCCTGGCACCAGGAAGGCAGCACACCATCCTCGAATCCCATCTGTTGCCGCAGAAACCCCTGTCCGTACCTCTCACAATGGAGTCTCCCACTACAATGGCATTGCCTGACTTTGGCCTTTTTGGTTTTGGCTCAACAGCCCTATTCGCATTGCAAGCCAGTCTGCCGCTCAGTGTTAAAACGTCTTCTGTCCCAACAGATTCTAAGTGGGTGAACCTGTTCACAAGAGGTAGAACACCCGGGGACGTTTGCATTCCATGCTTCCCTCCCTTTCTCACTGTCTCCCACCTTCTCTCTTCCAGTACCTTAGGTGTAACAATCTTACTGTAGGACTTGTCGAGGAACCACTCCGTTTCTCGGACAATCCTGAGGTCATCCACTTGCTTCTCCAGTTCCCCAACACGGTCCTTCAGGAGCTGTACCTGGATGCACTTGTCACATTTGTAGCAGCCAGAGGCACCAGCAGTGTCCTTGACCTCCCACATACTGCAAGCATCACACTGAATCAGCTTGCCTGACATCTCCTTCTTTCGTCTCTCCCTCTGCAGTGTTTTGAGTAGCCTCTTCTCCTCGCCAAAGACTCACACTTTTCTCACAGGGCACTTCCGTCATAAGGCCACTCCCTCACTGCCACTCCCTAAGAGCAGTCTTGCTTATATTAACTGATAAATTGCCTAATTTACAATCCAAATTCCTCAATTTACAACTGTTTTCCCCGCTTTGAGTCACTTCTCTCCTCCCTCTTGAGCTAAAGGCAATCAGTGTTTTCTCTTGCTAATCTTCTCCTGCTGTTGCTTCCAAATCTACAGCAGCTCTGAGTAAAGTCTGCCTGTGCTTTGCCTCTCCTTTTCAACTTCCTGAAATTAACTCACAAATACGCACATCTTCGGGATGTGGGAGAAAACCGGAGCACCCGGAGGAAACCCGTCACATGGAGAATATATGCAAACTCTGCACAGACAGCATCCGAGGTCAGGATCGAACCCACGTCTCTGGCGCTGTGAGATATCAATTCTCCCAGCAGCACCACTGTGTCGCCATTCCTTCTCATTTGTGAATATCTATATTACTAAAACTAAGATCTTGACCGCTTTTGACTTACTGTTTTGTGATTTCCGAGAGAACGCCGCCACTTACGGCCGTCATTTTAGGCCACCTCGCTCAGAGCCCGCCTGGACCGGAGGATTCTTCCCATCGATGAAAAATCAGAGAGATATTAATGTTTTAAAATGTTTTGCCATTCTCTCTGCTGCCCCCGCTGTCGGCAGGGGGGAGGAACTATAAAACCGGGAAGTGTCGCGCCTCAGTCAGTCTTTGCGAGATGGAGGAAGCGAGAGGGTCACGTCTCTCTGAGCTGTGAATAACACTGAACACATGTCTACTCAACTGTGAGTGCCCTTAATGTGGTTCCAAAATGCTTGCAAAAAGTGTCTATTGGTTCTAAAATACTTGCAAAAAGTGTCTATTGGTTCCAAACTGCTTGCAAAACGTGTCTATTCGTTCTAAGATGCTTGCAGAGTGTCTATTGGTTCTAAAATGGTTGCAAAAAGTATCTATTGGTTCTAAAGTGCTTGCAAAAAGTGTCTATTGGTTCTAAAATGCTTGCAAAAAGTGTCTCTATTGGTTCTAAATTGCTTGCAACAGTTTTCGGAAGGAATAATCGTGAATAAAAGTTTTATTCAATCAGGACTGTTTAATGCAAAATTGCCGCTCATTCCGTGACTTCCGCTTAGTGGAAAGGTGGCGCTGAGTGCGTCATTTCCACTCAGTGGAGAGGTGGTGCTGTGGCTTTTGAAATGAATGTGGCTTTTGAGGTGTGGCTGTTGAAATAAACGTGGCTATTGAAATAAACGTGGCTGTTGAAATAAACGTGGCTTTTGAAATAAACGTGGCTTTTGAAAGAAATGTGGCTTTTGAAAGAAATGTGGCTTTTGAGGTGTGGCTTTTGAAATAAATGTGGCTTTTGAAGTAAATGTGGCTTGAAATAAATGTAGCTTTTGAAATAAATGACTGGCTTTTGAAATGAATGGCTTATGAAATGAATGTGGCTTTTGGACTGAATGTGGCTTTTGGACTGAATGTGGCTTTTGAAATAAATGTAGCTTTTGAAATAAATGTGGCTTTTGAAATGTGGCTTTTGAAATAAATGTGGCTTTTGAAATAAATGAATGGCTTTTGAAATGAATGGCTTTTGAAATAAATGTGGCTTTTGGACTGAATGTGGCTTTTGAAATAAATGTGGCTTTTGAAATAAATGTGGCTTTTGAAATAAATGTGGCTTTTGAAATGTGGCTTTCGAAATAAATGTGGCTTTTGAGGTGTGGCTGTTGAAATAAACGTGGCTGTTGATATAAACGTGGCTTTTGAAATAAACGTGGCTTTTGAGGTGTGGCTTTTGACATAAATGTGGCTTTTGACATAAATGTGGCTTTTGACATAAATGTGGCTTTTGAAAGAAATGTGGCTTTTGAGGTGTGGCTTTTGAAAGAAATGTGGCTTTTGAGGTGTGGCTTTTGAAATGAGGCTCTTGAAATAAATGTGGCTTTTGAGGTGTGGCTTTTGAAATAAATATGGCTTTGGAAATGTAGCTTTTGAAATGTGGCTTTTGAAATAAATGTGGCTTTTGAAATAAATGTAGCTTTTGAAATGTGGCTTTTGAAATAAATGTAGCTTTTGAAATGTGGCTTTTGAAATGCGGCTTTTGAAAGAAATGTGGCTTTTGAAATAAATGTGACTTTTGAGGTGCGGCTTTTGAGATAAATGTGGCTTTTGAAAGACATGTGGCGTTTGAAATAAATGTGGCGTTTGAAAGAAATGTGGCTTTTGAAATAAATGTGGCTTTCGAGGTTTTGCTTTTGAAATAAATGTGGCTTTTGAAATGTAGCTTTTGAAATGTGGCTTTTGAAAGAAATGTGGCTTTTGAAAAGTGTATTTTGAAATAAATGTAGCTTTTGAAACGTGGCTTTTGCAATAAATGTAGCTTTTGAAATGTGGCTTTTGAAATGAATGTGGCTTGTGAAATGTGGCTTTTGAAAGAAATGTGGCTTTTGAAATGAATGTGGCTTGTGAAATGAATGTGGCGTGAAATGAATGTGGGTTTTGAAATGTGTGTGGCTTTTGAAATAAACGTGGCTTTTGCAAGAAATGTGGCTTTTGAAATGTGGCTTTTGAAACAAATGTGGCTTTTGCAAGAAAAGTGGCTTTTGAAATAAATGTAGCTTTTGAAATGTGTCTTTTGAAATAAAGGTGGCTTTTGAAATGTGCCTTTTGCAACACCTGTGCCTTTTGCAACAGCTGTCCCTGGAAGGAATAAACGCTTTATTAGGTCCAACCGTGTTTACTGCAAAAGTCCCGCTCATTTCGTGATTTCCGCTTAGTGGATGGGTCACGCTGATTGCGTCATTTCCGGTGAGTACAGAGGTCATGCAGAAGTGTTGCTGACTGCGGAAGGCCCAAAGTGGAGCCGTTTGAGTATTCAAAATTTTTTATTGCCAAATATATGGTGAGTGTGTGTGTCTGTGTGTCTTTGTGTGTGTGAGTGTATGTGTGTGTCTGTGCATGTGTGTCTGTCTGTGCGTGTGTCTGTGCATGTGTCTGTCTGAGCGTGCACCTGTCTGTGCGTGCGTATGTGTGAGTGTCTGTGTGAGTGTCTGTGTATGTGTGTGTGTCTGTGTATGAGTGTGTGTATGTGTGAGTGTCTGTATGTGCGTGTGAGTGTTTGACTGTGTCTCCGTGTATGAGTGTGTCTGTGTGTCTGTATGTGTGTCTGTGAGTGTGTGTCTGTGTGAGTGTCTGAGTATGTGTGTGAGTGTCTGTGTGAGTGTGTGTACGTGAATGTGAGTGTGTTTCTTTGTGTTTGTGTGTATATCTGTGTGAGTGTGTCTTTGTGTGTGTGTCTGTCTGTCTGTATGTGTCTGTCTGCATGTGTGTGAGTGTCTTTGGGTGTGTGTGTCTGTGTGTGCACTCTTCTTGAAATGATGTGAAATTGGATTTGCTGGCCTGCACTTGGAGTGCTGTGAGGTCAGACTTTCTGCTTGCACTCTGCTTGGTGTGCTGTTAGGTTGGACTTGCTGCCTGCACTCTGCTTGGAGTGCTGTGAGGTTGGACTTGCTGCCTGCACTCTGCTTGGTGTACTGTGAGATTGGACTTGCGGCCTGCACTCTGCTTGGTGTGCTGTGAGGTTGGACATGCAGCCTGCACTCCAGGTTGACTTTTGAGGTAAATTCTCATATTTTCTTTGTTAAAATTTGACTGCTTAATCTCTCTATATTAAAATTTATCTTTTTTTATATCAACACCAAAGTGTTATCAAGAGGCAATGAGCAGCAGAACACAGCAAGAGACACAACAAGAAAGAACTTAATAAATCTCATCTTTAACATTTAAATTGTTGTTATATTTTAATTCATTCACATTTTAAACTTTAATAAATCCTTTTTCCACTTACCATGCCTGCGTGTTCTTCATCACAATTGTAACCTAATAGGCAGGAATGGTTGCGCTGTCGGAGAGCCACTAGGAGTGCATGGGGGAGGGGGGGAAGGTTGAGGGGCGATGGACTGAATGTGTGTGGGGGAGGGGAATGGCATGGAGTAGAGGGGGGGGGGTGAAGCGAGGAGGGGTGACTGAGTGAACTGCCACCACCAGCCGTGAGTGACTGGGCTGCCAGCCCACCAGCCATGAGTAAGTGAACTGCCAGCCCAACAGCTGTAAGTGACTGAAGTGTCAGCCCACCAGCCATGACTTAGTGAACTGCCAGCCCACCAGCCATGACTCACTGAACTGCAAGTCCAAAAATCCATTTAGTCCACAATGTCCATACTAGCCCTCTGGAAACCAGTCCCTTCAGCGCACAACAGCCTGAGTGACTGAGCTGCCTGGCCTGAGTGAATGAGCTGCCTGGCCTGAGTGACTGAGCTGCCTGGCTTGAGTGACTGAGCTGCCTGGCCTGAGTGACTGAGCAGCCTGGCCTGAGTGACTGAGCAGCCTGGCCTGAGTGACTGAGCAGCCTGGCCTGAGTGACTGAGCAGCCTGGCCTGAGTGACTGAGCTGCCAGCCCAAGAATCCATTCGGCCCACAATGTCCATACTAGCCCTCTGAAAACCAGTCCCTTTGACCCACAACACATACTAGTGCTCCAGAAAGCCCCCCCCCCCACACTGGCCAGCAATATTGGAATTGGTGGAGAGGTGGAATATTGCTTTGGGGGACCAGCACTCCCGTGTGAAGCTGGGACCCAACGGGTCCCACTTAGTCTAGTTTCAATACTAAATTCTTACCATGTTCTACGATGGATTTGCGCCGTTCCAGCTCTGGAAGGAGAAACCAGTGTTACATTTGAACAATGAGCATCAGAGACAATGACTATCAGAGTCAGAGGTCAATCCAAACAAGGCTGGAAATAAGTGCAGAACAATGAGGGAAGTTCCGCGCGGGTCAGGCAGCTGCAGAGAGGAACAGCATTCCTGGTTCAGGTTGACAGGGTCTCATCAGGCCTGGACAATGTCAGATGGTGACAGGTGTGAGACAAGCGTAGCGGCAAATAAAGGCGGTAAAACAAATGTTGTGTAACATGTGAAGGGCAGGAGAGGAGAATGACGAGGAACGGATCAGGTGAATAATACACTGAGGGTCCGGGGACGTTTCAATGATTCACCCACGACCAACAGTTGCTGTAGGAAAATGTGAACATGGTGATCATTGTGTGAAACGGTTGAGGACAATGTTGAATGTGGAAGGCTGCGAGAGGCCGGATTCAAAGGCGGGCGGTTCCCCAGCTGCTGCTCAGCCTCATTAGATCAGAGTAGGAGAGCGGGGGAGATCTCACACTGGGACGGGACACGCAATGAAAGTGACAAGTGAGCGAAACCTCAGGTTGACAACGGGGAACTGAACAGAGATGTTCATCCAAGTGATCACCTCATCTGTGATCCGTCTCTCCACAGTGGAGATCAAATACAGGAAACAGAGACAAGTCCAAGTGACTGTGTCCGGTTAAATCTCCTCCCACGGCACCGTCTCATGCACACACAGATGTCACATCTGCCCATTTACCCCATTATCCCCACCTCCTGGGACACTGATACTCTCTCCAGAGGCAACAGTTACCGCTGGAAGGTCGAAGTCCTGCGGAGAGTGCTTTGGTGTTCCACCTTTTCCGGCTGCAGGCCCTGTGGACGGTAAGATCGGGAGCTCGCTGGTCCCTGGTGGGAGACCGCTTTTCGGAGCTCCCGCAACGGCAAATTTCGCCTGCCCAAATCGAGGGGTTTAAATCGACCCGGAGCCGGGCCTTACATCGCCCGGCACGGCTTAAACTACCGCGGGACTTACCATCGCCCGCCGGGGGCTCTAACATCTAACATGTAGAGCCTCGATCAGCTCGATGCAGCAGTTTGACTGCTTGACTACGGGAGAAGAATAAGAACAGAGAATAGGGAAGAGATAAGGACTTTTGCCTTCCATCACAGTGAGGAGGTGTTTGGGGATTCACTGTGATGGATGTTTATGTGGAATTGTGTTAATTGTGTGGGTTTTTTTTGTTGTTGTTATGACTGCAAGAACGTAATTTTGTTTGAAACTTTGTATAAATGACAATAAACGGCATTCTGATTCTGAAGTTACAGTGGGAATCTGGGAGAACCCCACCCGGATTTCCTGACCTGCATCTTCCGCTGTTGTTTAATGTACCTTTAATGCTTCTGCTTTGTTTCACGTTCCAATAAAACACAGCACCGTGGGCGGCAACAAGAAGATAAATGGTGAGGACCAGCGGCAGGACCCAGTCAAGAACTCCAGGGAAGATATAATCTGCAGAGTCAAGATAGTGAATCAGACAGTGACACACACACACACACACACACATACACACTCTCTCTCTCTCTCTCTCTCTCTCTCTCTCTCTCTCACGCGCGCAGACACACACACACAAAGACACACACACACACACACACACACAAAGACACACAAACACACACACACAAAACACACACACCTCCCGCCGTGACATCAGTATATATCGGTATATATATCAGTATATATCGGTATACATGTCAGTATATAACTCACTATATATACTGTATCAGCACATATACATATATATAACTGCAGGTGCTGGTTTAGATTGAAGGGAGACACAAAATGCTGGAGTAACTCTTCAGAACAGACCGAAGTCTGAAGGAGGGTCTCGACTCGAAACGTCGCCCATTCCTTCTCGCCAGAGATACTGCCTCGCATTTTATTCCAGCATTTTTTGTCTGTATATATATACTGATATGTAAACCGGTATCTAACTGTCCCTCTCTCTCTATATATATATATATATCCGTATATATTTGTATATTGGTATATATCCTGCCGTGATATTTGTAAGGGTTTACTGGAAGATCCAGCAATGGCAGCGCTTGGGTTTGCTAAAGGCCTGTTGGAGCTAATGGAGGCTTGAGAACTTCTCCCCTGCCACTGATGTTTAGGTTGTAGCTGCCTGAGAAAAGGCACGAGTTCCAACGTTGGCACTGAGCAACAAAATTACATTTAATCTAAGAAAAAGGCTGGGATGGGTTTTTAGGACGGGTGCAACGAACCAACCACTTGTTCTAGATGTTGCCCCAATATGGTCCATGCCGGACAACGCCACAGATTGTTGGTCTTCCCTTCGATGGGATGGCAGCAGTGGTTTACAATGTGGTGCATCCCGACACGCACATGTGGAACCTTCCTCTCTCAGCGGGCAGAGCATGGATGTTTAAAGTGACGGGCAATTAGATATTCATGGGTTACCCTGATAGACTTAGACAGAAAACCTTCAATTTGGACTAGTCGTGAAAAGACAACGTTGGAGGTAAACGCTTCTGTTTAAACCGCATCCCCACAACTATTCAGATCAAAGCTTCATCTACATACTCTGTCATGTGATTCACTCAAACCCTGGTCTCAGGGTGATTCAAGTGAAGCCCAACCCAATGGAACTGATTGCTCTCTCCCCTCCACTGGGAGAGGAGATAATTTTCCAATGTTCTATAGACTCAGGATCAGTTCCTGTAGATTGGAGGGTAGCTAATGTTATCCCACTTTTCAAGAAAGGCGGGAGAGAGAAAACAGAGAATTATGGACCAGTTAGCCTGACATCGGTGGTGGGGAAGATGCTGGAGTCAATTATAAAAGATGAGATAGCCGCACATTTGGATAGCAGTAACAGGATCGGTCCGAGTCGGCATGGATTTACGAAGGGGAAATCATGCTTGACTAATCTTCTGGAATTTTTGAAGATGTAACTAGGAAAATGGACAAGGGAGAGCCAGTGGAAGTAGTGTACCTGAACTTTCAGAATGCATTTTATAAGGTCCCACATAGGAGATTAGTGGGCAAAATTAGGGCACATGGTATTGGGGGTAGAGTGCTGACATGGATAGAGAAGTGGTTGGCAGACAGGAAACAAAGAGTAGGGATTAATGGATTCCTTTCAGAATGGCAGGCAGTGACTAGTGGGGTACTGCAAGGCTCGGTGATGGGACCGCAGCTATTTACAATATATATCAATGATATGGATGAAGGGATTCAAAGTAACATTAGCAAATTTGCAGATGACACAAAGCTGGGTGGCAGTGTGAACTGTGAGGAGGATGCTATGAGAATGCAGGGTGACTTGGACAGGATGGGGGAGTGGGCAGATGCATGGCAGATGAAGTTTAATGCGGATAAATGTGAGGTTATCTACTTTGGTAGCAAAAACAGGAAGGCAGATTACTATCTAAATGGCGTCAAGTTGGGAAAAAGGGAAGTACAACGGGATCTAGGGGGTCCTTGTACATCAATCTATGAAAGTACGCATGCAGGTATAGCAGGCAGTGAAGAAAGCGAATGGCATGTTGGCCTTTAAAACAAGAGGAATCGAATATAGCAACAAAGGGGTCCTTCATCAGTTGTACAGAGCCCTAGTGAGACCAACCCTGGTGTATTGTGTGCAGTTTTGGTCCCCTAATTTGAGGAAGGACATTCTTGCTATTGAGGGAGTGCAGCATAGGTTTACAAGGTTAATTCCCGGGATGGCGGGACTGTCATATGGTGAGAGAATGGAGCAGCTGGGCTTGTACACTCTGGAGTTTAGAAGGATGAGAGGGTATCTCATTGAAACATATAAGATTGTTAAGGGCTTGGACACACAAGAGGCAGGAAACATGTTCCCGGTGTTGGGGGAGTCCAGAACCAGGGGCCACAGTTTAAGAATAAGGAGTAAGCCATTTAGAACGGAGACGAGGAAACACTTTTTCTCACAGAGAGTGGTGAGTCTGTGGAATTCTCTGCCTCAGAGGGCGGTGGAGGCAGGTTCTCTGGATGCTTTCAAGAGAGAGCTAGATAGGGCTTAAAAATAGCGGAGTCAGGGGATATGGTGAGAAGGCAGGAACGGGGTACTGATTGGGTATGATCAGCCATGATCACATTGAATTGCGGTGCTGGCTCGAAGGCTGCCCTCAAGCTGAAAGGGGTTCAGAAAAGATTCACAAGGAGCCAAGGAAGCTTTGGGATGACCTGAACATTTCATATGCTTCCTTTATTTCCCTTTTGACCAAATTTGCAACATGTCTTGTCATCCAAGTTCTCAGATGTATCCATCCTTGTCTTTCTTCCTCACAATGACATGTTGCTCCTGCATTCTGATTACTGGTCTTTAACAACCCCCATTAGCCTGATATTGACTTCTCCAAATCTACTCTCCACAACTCCAGCCTGATACTGAAGAAGGGTCTCGACCCGAAACGTCACCCATTCCCTCTCCAGAGATGCTGCCTGACCCGCTGAGTTACTCCAGCACTCCGTGAAACGTCACCCATTCCTTCTCTCCAGAGATGCTGCCTGACCCGCTGAGTTACTCCAACATTTTGTGTCCAGCCTGTTACTGTTGAAAATTGCCTTTTCCTAATTAAGCATTATTGAGGTCGTCTTATCACTTCCACAACTTGCTGAACATTTATTGAATTGTGATCATTGTTGTCAACATGCTCTCCCTTTGAAACTCCACCTGGCTGCGCTCATTTCCCAAATCAATGTCCATTATAGTCCAATCCAGGGTTGGATTAACTGCATAATGTGTCAGAAAACCCTCCTGGATGCAGTCAAATGCTGCCACATCTAAACCCTTGCCCCTAGGGCACTCACGGTGAATATTGGGGAAATTAATCCTCTACAACCAATCTGTTGTTTTTACATATTTCCACAATCTACCCACATACCTGTCTTTAACGAGTCCTACGCTGTAACCTCATCATCCTACTGCACGTTTCTTATTCCTGACTTCCTCCCATATTGCCTCAGTAGACGAACCCTCCAGGATGTCCTCATTAAGAAATTCAGTGACATTCTTCCTGATCAGTAAAGAAACACACAACCTCTTTTACATCTCTCTCTATCATGTCTGAAAATCTGAAACCTGGAATGATGAATTGCAGTCCTGCCCTTTTCTCCACCAAGTCTCGAACAAGTTTCTGTCATGGCCACAATCTCATGGTTCATGCACCAAGTTCATCTGCTTTACTATAATATGCCTTTAACAAAATAAATAAACCAGCATTTCAGCCCCGCCGTGTTCATTAACTTGGCCCTGCCCGACCTTAGTTCCAGACTTACTTCACCCAACCTCCACATTCCTCACAGTCCC
Source organism: Malacoraja senta (assembly GCA_038087875.1). Classification (NCBI taxonomy): domain Eukaryota; kingdom Metazoa; phylum Chordata; class Chondrichthyes; order Rajiformes; family Rajidae; genus Malacoraja; species Malacoraja senta. The sequence continues at coordinate 117,957 of JAXLNO010004250.1, forward strand.
TCCTCTTGCTGATCTGTTGTTCACTCCCCACCCCCTGTCACGCAGGATTAATCCCAAGCAACACCAGTAAACCTCCTCACAAGACGACTCCTTCACCCAGGAATCAACCGAGGGGATATTCATCGTGCCAACTCCATGGCGAGTACACGTTTCCTTCAGTAAGCAGACAAAGACTGTACACTGTGCCCCAGGTGAGGTCTCACCAACGTCCTGTACAACTGTGATGAGGCTTCCCAACATGACACTGGACAAAGTCTACACTAACATGGCTGAAGCTTACAAAGCCGTCCCCCTCCCCCACCTTGAACAGTCTGATCACCTCTCATTGTTCCTGCTCCCAAAGTACTCCCCTCATCAGGCGGGTTAAACCCACTGTGAGGACAGTTAAAGTCTGGTCAGAGGAGGTGGACTCCACACTTCAGCAGTGTTTTGGAAACACTGACTGGAAGGCGTTTGTAGCCCAGGCCACCCTTGACTCCCACACGGACATTGACTCCTATACATCCTCTGTTCTGGACTTTATAAACTCCACCATCAACAGTGTCACCTCCCTCAAACGGGTGACCATATTCCCGAATCAGAAGCCATGGATGAACAGCGAGGTCAGGCTACTGCTGAAAGCACGGGACACCGCTTTCAGGTCAGGCGATGCACGAGCCTACAGTTCATCCAGGGCTAACCTGAAGAGGGGCATCAAGAAGGCCAAGACTGCCATAAGCTCAGGATTGAGGAGCATTTCAAAAACAACTCCGACCCCCGACGCATGTGGCAAGGCATCCAGGCCATCAGAGACTTTAGACCCACCAACACCACCCCCACATCCAGCAACGCCTCCTTCCTTGAGGAGCTTAACCACTTCTATGGCCGCTTTGACAGGGACAATCTAGAGATCGCCATCAAGGCGTTGCTCCCTGCCAATCACCCGCCCCTCACACTCACCCCCTACGACGTGTACGTGGCACTGAGTTGGACTACTGCACGTACGGCTGCTGGCCCTGACGGCATCCCCGGGCGCGTCCTCAGGGCCTGTGCTGCGCAGCTGACAGACATCTGGACTGACATCTTCAACCTGTCACTTGCCCAAGCAGTTGTGCCCACGTGCCTTAAAACCACCTCCATCGTGCCGGTGCCAAAACACTCCACTGCGCCGAGGCTCAACGACTTCCGCTCAGTTGCACTTACTCCCATCATCACCAAGTGCTTCGAGAGGCTGGTCCTGGCACACCTCAAAGGCTGCCTACCCCCCACATTGGATCCCTATTAGTTTGCCTACCGCAAGAACAGGAGTACGGAGGATGCCATCTCAACGGCACTTCACTCCGCCCTCTCCCACCTCGACAACAGAGACACTTATGTAAGAATGCTGTTCATCGATTACAGCTCAGCATTCAACACCATCATACCCTCTAAACTGATCACCAAACTCGGTGACCTGGGCATCGACCCCTCCCTCTGCAACTGGATACTGGACTTTCTAACCAACAGACCCCAGTTTGTTAGGTTAGACAAGCACACCTCTTCAACCCTCACCCTGAACACCGGCGTTCCACAGGGCTGTGTGCTGAGCCCCTCCTCTACTCCCTCTTCACCTACGACTGCACACCTGTACATGGTACTAACACCATCATCAAGTATGCAGATGATACAACGGTGATTGGCCTCATCAGCAACAACGATGAGTCGGCCCATAGGGAGGAGGTCCAGCTCCTAGCAGCATGGTGCGCTGACAACAAACTGGCCCTTAACTCCAAAAAGACCAAGGAGCTCATTGTAGACTTCAGGAAGTCTAGGGGCGGCACGCACACCCCCATCCACATTAACGGGACGGAGGTGGAACGTGTTTCCAGCTTCAGGTTCCTGGGGATCAACATCTCCGATGACCTCTCTTGGACCCACAATACCTCTACTCTGGTCAAGAAGGCTCACCAGCGTCTCTTCTTCCTGAGGAGACTAAAGAAGGTCAATCTGTCTCCTCAGATTCTGGTGAACTTCTACCGCTACACCATCGAGAGCATCCTTACCAACTGTATCACAGTATGGTATGGCAACTGCTCTGTCTCCGACCGGAAAGCACTGCAGAGGGTGGTGAAAATTGCCCAATGCATCACCGGTTCCTCACTCCCCTCCATTGAGTCTGTCCAAAGCAAGCGTTGTCTGCGAAGGGCGCTCAGCATCGCCAAGGACTGCTCTCACCCCAACCACAGACTGTTTACCCTCCTACCATCCGGGAGGCGCTACAGGTCTCTCCGTTGCCGGACCAGCAGGTCCAGGAACAGCTTCTTCCCTGCGGCTGTTACACTATTCAACACTGTACCTTGGTGACTGCCAATCACTGCCCCCCGCCCCCCACCACCCCGACACTCCTCCCACCAGGATTTATTAGATTTATGTACTGCTCATATTTATGTCGCTCTTCTAGGGAGATGCTAACTGCATTTCGTTGTCTCTGTACTGTACACTGCACAATGACAATAAAGTTGAATCTGAATCCATTCTCCATTCCCCTCAATTAAAAACTCTGGGACAGTTGTGATGGAACTCCGGTGAAACACATTACCATGGCTGCCCTCCATTTACTCAAGTTACTTCTCAATATAAACATTGCAACAGCATGTTCTTAATTATAGACAATAAACAATAGGTGCAGAAATAGGCCACTAGGACAGGGATGAAGGTTCTACTGAAGGAGACGTCATGGTCCGATTACAAAGCAGAACCGTGAAAGAAATGGTGTGTGGATGACTACCCAAGACCTGTGTAAATTGGCACCGGGCGAATTAGGTCATGTAGTTACCATATGTGTCCACAATAATTGTGGGAGAAATGGGTTCCAATTCCTGAGATGGAAGTCAATAGACAATAGGTGCAGGAGTAGGTCATTCGGCCCTTCGACCCAGCATCGCCATTCAATGTGATCATGGCTAATCATCCACAATCGGTACCCCGTTGCTGCCTTCTCCCCATATCCCTTGACTCCGCTATCTTTCAGAGACCTATCAAGCTCTCTCTTGAAAGTATCCAGAGAACCGGCCTCCACCGTCCTCTGAGACAGAATTCCACAGACTCACAACTCTCTGGGTGAAAACGTTTCTCCTCATCTCCGTTCTAAATAGCTTACCCCTTATTCTTAAACTGTGGCCTCTGGTTCTGGACTCCCCCAACATCGGGAACATGTTTCCTGCCTCTAGCGTGTCCAAACCCTTAATAATCTTATATGTTTCAATAAGATCTCCTCTCAACCTTCTAAACTCGAGTATACAAGCCCAGCCGCTCCATTCTCTCAGCATATGACAGTCCTGCCATCCCGGGAATTAACCTTGTGAACCTACGCTGCACTCCCTCAATAGCAGGAATGTCTTTCCTCAAATTAGGGTACCAAAACTGCACACTATACTCCAGGTGTGGTCTCACTAGGGCACTATACACTTGCAGAAGGACCTCTTTGCTCCTATGCTCAACTCCTCTTCTTATTAAGGCCAACATGCCATTCGCTTTCTTCACTGTCTGCTGTGCCTGCATGCTTACTTTCATTAACTAATGAACAAGGACCCCCAAATCCGCTTGTACTTCCTCTTTTCCCAACTTGACACCATTAGATAATAATCTGCCTTCCTGTTTTTGCTACCAAAGTGGATAACCTCACATTTATCCACATTAAACTGCATCTGCCATGCATTTGCCCACTCACCCAACCTGTCCAAGCCACCCTGCATTCTCATAGCATCCTCCTCACAGTTCACCCTACCACACAGCTTTGTGTCATCTGCAAATTTGCAAATGTTACTTTGAATCCCTTCATCAAAATCATTGATGTATATTGTAAATAGCTGCGGTCCCACCACCGAGCCTTGCGGTACCCCACTAGTCACTGCCTGCCATTCTGAAAGGGACCCGTTAATCCCTACTCTTTGTTTCCTGTCTGCCAACCAATTTTCTATCCATGTAGAGCACGCTACCCCAATACCATGTGCCCACATTTTGCCCACTAATCTCCTGTGGGACATTATCAAATGCTTTCTGAAAACATTGTTGATTGAACGCCCTTAACAAACTGTTATTTTTACATTTATCGTCAACTGTCGGTGTTTTGCACATGCACTCCACTGCTGTGTAACCAGCCACTATCACTGGATACAATATCCTGATCCTGAGGAATTCACTGTCTCACCCCTGGGAGCAGAGAAAGTGTAAGACTCTTGAAATATTGTGAATATTGTGCCAACGGTACAGCAATTCTATCTTTAAACCATGAGAAGCGATTTATAAAGACAATCGCATTTCTTTAACGTTAATACATAGATACATAGATACATAGAAAATAGGTGCAGGAGTAGGCCATTCGGCCCTTCGAGCCTGCACCGCCATTCAATACGATCATGGCTGATCATCCAACTCAGTATCCCGTACCTGCCTTCTCTCCATACCCCCTGATCCCTTTAGCCACAAGGGCCACATCTAATTCCCTCTTAAATATAGCCAATGAACTGGCCTCAACTACCCTCTGTGGCAGAGAGTTCCAGAGATTCACCACTCTCTGTGTGAAAAAGTTTTTCCTCATCTCGGTCTTAAAGGATTTCCCCCTTATCCTTAAGCTGTGACCCCTTGTCCTGGACTTCCCCAACATCGGGAACAATCTTCCTGCATCTAGCCTGTCCAACCCCATAAGAATTTTGTACGCTTCTATAACATCCCCTCTCAATCTCCTAAATTCTAGCGCGTATAAGCCAAGTCTATCCAGTCTTTCTTCATATGAAAGTCCTGACATCCCAGGAATCAGTCTGGTGAACCTTCTCTGCACTCCCTCTATGGCTATAATGTCCTTCCTCAGATTTGGAGACCAAAACTGTACGCAATACTCCAGGTGTGGTCTCACCAAGACCCTGTACAACTGCAGTAGAACCTCCCTGCTCCTATACTCAAATCCTCTTGCTATGAAGGCCAACATACCATTCGCTTTCTTCACTGCCTGCTGCACCTGCATGCCTACTTTCAATGACTGGTGTACCATGACACCCAGGTCTCGCTGCATCTCCCCATTTCCTAATCGGCCACCATTTAGATAATAGTCTGCCTTCCCGTTTTTGCTACCAAAGTGGATAACCTCACATTTATCCACATTATACTGCATCTGCCAAACATTTGCCCACTCACCCAGCCTATCCAAGTCACCTTGCAGTCTCCTAGCATCCTCCTCACAGCTAACACTGCCCCCCAGCTTAGTGTCATCCGCAAACTTGGAGATGTTGCTTTCAATTCCCTCGTCCAGATCATTAATATAAATTGTAAATAGCTGGGGTCCCAGCACTGAGCCTTGCGGTACCCCACTAGTCACTGCCTGCCATTGTGAAAAGGACCCGTTTACTCCTACTCTTTGCTTCCTGTTTGCCAGCCAGTTCTCTATCCACATCAATACTGAACCCCCAATACCGTGTGATTTAAGTTTGTATCCTAATCTCTTATGTGGTACCTTGTCGAAAGCCTTCTGAAAGTCCAGATACAACACATCCACTGGTTCTCCCCTATCCACTCTACTAATAATAGCAATGATTTTACTTACTCACCTCGAACTTGTAGCTGAGCTGGAGATGTTTCATACTCGGTTCCCTCTGTAACTGAACATGTATATTCCCCTTCATCAAACCTTCTTACATTCTTTATTCTGAGAGAAATGTTCCCTTTGGTCACTTCATCTTTAAACAGTTCGGCCCTTGCTCTGTAATCCTGGTGTTGAGCGAGGGCGTCATTTTGTTGCTGTCTGTACACGAGGACTGGCGAGGTGAGACCTGACTTCCTCCACTGCACGACCATGTTGCTGGTCAATATATCTGGGACAAGCTGACATTCCAACACCACATCTGAACCTACAGTGGCTACAAAACCATTGCCCGGTACAATTACGACAAATTCAGCTGCGGGTCAATTCAAATCAGTGAAAACACGATTATTTAAGGAATCAATACAGAAAAATAGAAAACAAAATTAATGTTAGTAAAGTTTGCATCGTTCTGTACGCACAAAGACCAATCGCATTTATTTCATGAGGGCTAGAATACAAAAACAGGAATGTAATGCTGAGGCTCTATAAGGCGCAGGTCTGGCCGTATTTGGAGTATTGTGATGTTTCCACTAGTGGGAGAGTCTACGACTCGAGGTCATAGCTTCAGAATTAAAGGACATTCATTTAGGAGGGGGTTGAGGATGGATTTCTTAAGCAGAGGGTGGTGAATGTGTGGAATTCATTGCCACAGACGGTTCTGGAGGTCAAGTCAATAGATATTTTTCAGACATAGATTCTTGATTAGTACGGGTGTCAGGGGTAATGGGAAGAAGGCAGGAGAATGATCTGATATAGCCGAGGATATTGTGGGAAACTCGAGAGGAAATTGCGGGAGCCCCGATTGTAATTTACGAGTCGTTCATAAAAACAGGAGAGGAGCCGGAAGACGGGAGGATGGCAAACGTTGTACCTCTTTTCAAGAAGGGCTGCAGATAAAATGCTGGGAACTATAGGCCGGTGAGCTTAACATCTGGGTTAGGATATACAAGCATTTGGATGGGCAAGGGCTGATTGGGGATAGTTAGCACGGTTTTGTACATGAGAGCTCGTCTCACAAATCTGGTTGACTTTTTTGAAGACGTGACCAGACAGGTTGATGAAGGCAGAGCTCTAGATGTTGTGTACATGGACTTCAATAAGGCGTTCGAGAAGGTTCTGCATGGTAGGCTGCTCTGGAAGGTTAGATCGCATGGGATCCAAGGAGAGATAGCTGAATAGATATCAAATTTTATAGATTTAATTAATTGAAAAGATTTAAGAGGAATCCGAGAGGCAACGTTTCCACACAAAGGGTGCTGGGTGTATGGAACAAGCTGCCAGAGGAGATTGTTGAGGCTGGGACTACCCCATCGTTTAACACGTACATGGATAGGACAGGTTTAGAGGGATATGGACCAAGCGCAGGCAGGTGAGACGAGTGCCGCGGGGAAATTGTTGGCCGGTGTGGGCGAGTTGGGCCAAAGGGCCTGTTTCCACACTGTATTACTCTATGACTCTAATGGGGTTAGGGAGGTAGAGATAGATCAGCCTGTTTCCACACTGTATCACTCTATGACTCCAACATCGGGAGGCTCGTGGCTCCAAATCGGTGCGGCCCTGTCGGCTTCAGGTGCCATCGACTCCGCTGGGAAACCGGCCGTTCCAGCCGCTGCGAGGACTCTCCCGACGGCCAGGAACATCGGGCCTCCGTAGAGGCAACTGTGGAGGCCTCACTGGGCCTGACTCTGGGGAGAACTGGGTTCGGGACTGGACATTGTGCCTTCCCCCACAGTGGTGGTCATTGTGGGGGGATGATTTTTGTGTGCTGTGCCTGTTAGTCTGTGTGCAAGATGGCGGTCGGAGGGGAGAGTGCACGCTGGCGCGAATTGGTCGCCGCTGCTCTCTCCTCAAATTGTGATTCTTATTTTCTTTTTGTGCTTTTGAAATTGAATTCTGTCCTTGATTTGTGTACTGTGGTGTTTTTATATTTAATTTATTCCGATTATGTGTTTTGTATTTTTGTGATTCTATGCCTTGTAAGGTGTCCTTGGGTTTTAGAAAGGCGCCAGTAAATAAAATGAATTATTATTATTATTATGATTGAATGGCAGAGTAGACTTGATGGACCGAATGACATTCATCTGCTCCTATCACTTATGACCTTATAATCCAGGGATGAAAACAGGATATGAAAATTTTCACTGGTTGTTCACGATTTATTTTTTATGTAATGTTGGGGTCTCAACACCAATCCCCGTGGGACACCACTCATTGCATCTTGCCACCCAGAGAGAAAAACGATCGGCACCCACTCTCTGCTTCCTGCTATCCTGATTATCCACGAAAATGAAGTTGCCTCCTACTCCTGCAGACCCCATCATCGCCCACAGAGGGAGGAAGAAACTCCTACCTGATCGTATTAAGTGATGTGGACAACTGCATTAAAATGAGCGATTTTAAAATATGAATCTTCTGACTCCACGAAGCCCCCTCCATGAGATAAATAAATAGAAATCAGACCAGATGTTGTGGTCATTACCGTGGACTGAGCTGAGGATCCCGTGCAATAACAACACAGCGCCTCAGGCACTGACCACTCCCATCCCAGTGGAGGGGTCAGTGCCTGAGGGAGAGAGAGAGAGAGAGAAGTGTTAGACCCGTGATGGGCGGGAAGCTGTGATCCCCCCCCTCCTACTCCGTCCCCGCTGCCGGTGTCCACCACCCCCACTCACTGTTGACCAGGGGGTGAAAGGTCACACCTTGTGCGGGGTGAAAGGTCACACCTTGTGCGGCGTAGCCAAGGGCAACCGGTGGCCAAAGGACTCCAGGCTCCGCACCGAGACCCCGGCTCCCTTTAGAATCTGTTCCTTGAGTCTCCTGTCATGGGGGTCGGGTCCGGGACAAACCTTCTCCCGGGAATTTCTTCAGTCACCCATCATCAAACCTGTCAAAGGACAGAAATTGATTCTGAAGTCAAAAGATGCCGGAACAATAAAAAATAATCAGGGGGTGAGATTATATTGTCAAGTGGAATAAACAGTGAACGATGCCTCCCAGGTCTCTATTCTCTCATTTGCTCTTGTTTCTCTCCCGACGACCAGAGATGACCCTGTACATCAGCACGATCCTGCACTAGAGGGACAATTTTACAAATTTCCCCGACACCAATTATCTACAGACCTGGCCGTCTTTAGATTATAGAAGAAAACTGGAGCACTCGGGCAAAACCCACGCAGTCGCGGGGAGAACGTACAAACTCTATACAGACAACACCTGTCGTCAGGATCGAACCCGGGTCTCTGGCGCTGTGAAGTACCAACTCTACCGCTGCGCCACCGTGCCGCCCAGCAGGGAGGCTGGGGTTGTTCTGTGATCCGGGAAAGGTGTGTGTGTGAGCTGGGGAAGGTGAGGTGGGGTAGGATTTGAATGGAGGGGTTCAGAATGGGGACGGGTTGCCCCGGTGAAGGAGGGGAAAGTGGGCCCTGTGGATGGAGGGCCGTGAGCGGAGGACTCGGGCTGAGGTCATTGGTGAAAGAAGCGGAGGGAACGAGGGGATTTGCAGCTCCAGGGCTGACCATCCCAACACACACCTGGTCGCAGGGGGCAGTGTAGAGTCAACACGGAATAACCGCCTGGTCCAGGTGGTCACCTCCCCTGTTCCATTGTGCGGTCCAGGTTTGAGTAGTTGTGCCCTGATTATACAGAAGGACATTTGTTGCCCTTCTTCTACCACTGGGACAACAGAGCTGCCCCTCCCAGGGTTCAGTAACGGACCAGCAAAGCGCCACCGATCTGGAGCAGCTCAGATTCAGGTTCAGATTCAACTTTATTGTCATTGTGCAGTGTACAGTACAGAGACAACGAAATGCAGTTAGCATCTCCCTAGAAGAGCGGCATAAATAAGAGCAATTTTTCCTCCCTGGTGGGAGAAGTGTCCGGGGGGGGGGGGGGGGGTGATTGGCAGTCACCGAGGTACAGTGTTGAGTAGTGTAACAGCCGCAGGGAAGAAGCTGTTCCTGGACCTGCTGGTCCGACAACGGAGAGACCTGTAGCGCCTCCAGGATGGTAGGAGGGTAAACAGTCTGTGGTTGGGGTGAGAGCAGTCGTTGGCGATGCTGCGCGCCCTTCGCAGACAACGCTTGCTTTGGACAGACTCAATGGAGGGGAGTGAGGAACCAGTGATGCGTTGGGCAATTTTCACCACCCGCTGCATTGCTTTCCGGTCGGAGACAGAGCAGTTGCCATACCATACTGTGATACAGTTGGTAAGGATGCTCTCGATGGTGCAGCGGTAGAACTTCACCAGAATCTGAGGAGACAGATACACCTTCGTTAGTCTCCTCAGGAAGAAGAGACACTGGTGAGGCTTCTTGACCAGAGTTGAGGTATTGTGGGTCCAAGAGAGGTCATTGGAGATGTTGACCCCCAGGAACCTGAAGCTGGAAACACGTTCCACCTCCGTCCAGTTAATGTGGATGGGGATGTGCGTGCTGCCCCTAGACTTCTTGAAGTCTACGATGAGCTCCTTGGTCTTCTTGGAGTTAAGGGCCAGGTTGTTGTCAGCGCACCATGCTGCTAGGAGCTGGACCTCCTCCCTATAGGCCGACTCATCGTTGTTGCTGATGAGGCCAATCACCGTTGTATCATCTGCATACTTGATGATGGTGTCAGTACCATGTACAGGTGTGCAGTCGTAGGTGAAGAGGGAGTAGAGGAGGGGGCTGAGCACACAGCCGTGTGGAATGCCGGTGTTCAGGGTGAGGGTTGAAGAGGTGTGCTTGTCAAACCTAACAGACTGGGGTCTGTTTGTTAGAAAGTCCAGTATCCAGTTGCAGAGGGAGGGGTCGATGCCCAGGTCACCGAGTTTGGTGATCAGTTTAGAGGGTATGATGGTGTTGAATGCTGAGCTGTAATCGATGAACAGCATTCTCACCTTCACTCAACCTGTCCTTCCAGAAACAGTGAACGCTTTCAGCAGCAGCCGACGTGGAAGTGCTCACGTATTGTGGGGAGATGGTGGGAGATCCGCGGTCAGATTCTCAGTGTGACGTGAGTCCCAAACATAATCTACTTTGGGGATGGTTGGACTCTCAGCGGGGATCGGCTGCTGGAGAAAGGTGAGCGGAGTTAAACAGGAACCGACTGGAGAGATCGATCGTGAGATATCGGGGGTTTCAGAAGATGTCTCTGAGCAGTTCACTGCACTTGTCCTTATCAGTGCCAGGGCGTGGCGGGAAACAGATATTTTAGAGTATCAAATCTCAGAGTCAAACACAGCAACCTGCTGTATTCCATCTTCCACTTCTTTGCCCTCTCTCCCAACCTGTCCACCTCATTCTGCAGCCTCCATGCTTCATCTACACAACTGCCCCCTCCACCACTTTTCGTATCATCTGAAAAATTGTCCACAAAGCCACCAATTCTTCCATCCAGCCCATTAGCACATGAGGTGTAAAGTAGCGGCCCCTACACCGACCCCCGTGGAACACCACTGGTCACCGGCAGCCAACCAGAAATGCCCCCCTTTATTCTCACTCGTTGCTTCTGCCCATCAACCAATCTACTATCCATGCTGGAACCTTGCTTCAAATACCAGGAGCTCCAATCCTGTTTAGCAGCCTCGCGTGTGGCACCTTATCAAAATCCTTCTGATAATCCAAGTAAATAACATCCACTGACTTCTTTGTCGACTCTCCTGTTTTGGTAATTCTTTAACGACACATCATGAGACAGTTTATTCCCCCAAATGGCATTAATACAGAGTTGCACACAACTTCAGAATGTTCTAATGTTCACATTGGTCAGTTTTGTTGCAGTATGGCCACAGTTATAGGAAACAAGTTAAAGGTGTAGAAATGTCCCTACCTTATTCCCAACGTTGGTTGTTCATCGTCTCAGTGCCTCCCCACAGTCCTTCGATTGTTAATGTGCAGTAAAAGCCCTTTGGACTCCCTTTTATCTCGTTCAGACCTTTGGATTCCTTTATGATTTTAGCCTGAATCTTTATCAGTTCTCTTAGCCTGAATCTTTATCAGGGAATTTATGATGGGGAACAAGGAAATGGCAGATGAGTTGAACAGGTACTTTGGATCCGTCTTCACTAAGGAGGACACAAACAATTTTCCTGATATAGTAGTGGCCAGAGGATCTGGGGTGACGGAGGAACTGAAGGAAATCCACATTAGGCAGGAAATGGTGTTGGGTGGACTGATGGGATGTAAGGCTGATAAAACCCCAGGGCCTGATGGTCTGCATCCCAGGGTACTTAAGGAAGTGGCTCTAGAAATCGTGGATGCATTGTTGACAATTTTCCAATGTTCTATAGACTCAGGATCAGTTCCTGTGGAATGGAGGGTAGCTAATGTAATCCCAATTTTTAAGAAAGGTGGGAGAGAGAAAACAGGGAATTATAGACCAGTTAGCCTGACATCCGTGGTAGAGAAGATGCTCGAGTCAATTATAAAAGATGAAATAGCCGCACATTTGGATAGCAGTAACAGGGTCGGTCGGAGTCAGCATGGATTTACGAAGGGGAAATCATGCTTGACAAATCTTCTGGAATTTTTTGAGCATGTTGACATGGAAAGAAAATTGGTTGGCAGACAGGAAACAAAGCGTAGGGATTAACGGGTCCCTTTCAGAATGGCAGTTAGTGACTTGTGGGGTAACGCAAGGCTCGGTGCTGGGACCGCAGCTATTTACAATATACATCAATTATTTGGATGAAGGGATTCAAAGTAACATTAGCACATTTGCAGATGACACAAAGCTGGGTGGCAGTGTGAACTGTGAAGAGGATGCTCTGAGAATGCAGGGTGACTTGGACAGGTTGGGGGAGTGGGCAGATGCATGGCAGATGCAATTTAATGTGGATAAGCGAGAGGTTATCCACTTTGGTGTCAAAAACAGGAAGGCAGATTACTATCTAAATGGCATCGTTGGGAAAGGGGGAAGTACAACGGGATCTGGGGGTCCTTGTTCATCAGTCTATGAAAGTAATCTTGCAGGTACAGCAGGCAGTGAAGAAAGCGAATGGCATGTTGGCCTTTATAACAAGAGGAAATGAATATAGGAGCAAAGAGGTCCTTCTGCAGTTTTACAGAGCCCTAGTGAGACCACACCTGGAGAACTGTGTGGAGTTTTGGTCACCTAATTTGAGGAAGGACATTCTTGCAATTGAGGAAGTGCAGCGTAGGTTAATTCCCGGGATGGCGGGACTGTCATATGCTGGGGATATGTGGAGAATGCAGGAACGGGGTACTGATTGGGGATGATCAGCCATGATCACATTGAATGGCGATGCTGGCTCGAAGGGCCGAATGGCCTACTCCTGCACCTATTGTCTATTGCTATTGTCCTCGTCTCCGTTTCTCTGCAGCTAGGCTCAGTGCACAATAGAACATAGAACACAGAACAACACAGGAACGTGAGCCTCGGCCCACAATGTCTGTGCCGAACACGATGCAGAGACCAATGCCTAACTGCTGTCACACAATCCACCTCCCTCCACTCCCTGCATTAACGTTGTGTAATGTTCTGAATTTTCTGAAACTGAAGTGCAGTTTGTAAACTGCACTAGCGTTTAATGATAGTATTTTGCAAAAACAAACATAAAACACTAAGGAGAAAACTCTAGTAAAAACGATCAGCCTCGAACTTATGCATATTGTTGGACACACGCCTTCTGTATTTGTCTGAAGTTATACCCAGTGGCGTTTTGCCAATAATTTATTTTATATTACCTGTTAAAATAGAATTCGTAGAATTAGTTCATGGACTTAATTTCAGTGTGGTAGTGCTTCCCCTTTAAACATTATCTCGATGTTCTGTTTCCAGGTGAAACCAAGGAAGGAATTCTTTCAACGATGAAGGGAGCAGGCTGCATCTTTGTGCTGTTGCTTGTTCATGCGGTGACCATGGGTTGGTAATGGGATTATCGACGCGACTATCATACACCTTGCCGTGAATATTGTGCTACTTCACTGCCTCAGCCGATCTATGGTATGAGTTCCGATTGTCAGTAGAGACACTGTTAACAAAGTTCTGGGTCAGATGGTCGTGGGTTCAAACCCCAATTTGGAGCATTCGAGCGAGAGATTGTGACGTTATTCTAATATGATTTTTGGAAGAATTAGCAACCCTAAAATGGAAATGTACCTGCTTTTGGTTAACTGCCACCCTACCCACGAAAAGTTACACAACTCGCCAACGTAAAAAGCTCAAGTTTAAATATTTTATTTTTCCAGAGGAGTTCTATGTGATTGTGCCGGACTGTCCGGTGGTGGCCATGGTGGGTGAAGATGCCGTGTTGGAATGTCCGGATACTGTGTTTCAAAAGAAATTAATGGACTATGGGTTAATAACTGGAAAAAAGCTAATTCTAAAATTTTGGAAGAAGGCTCCAATACCAACTATAAATATGTGGATTTCAAATATGTTTGAAACATTACACCCAGAAGAGATAAGACTCCTCCTAGCAGGTAAACCAGATCACTTCCACCTGACGTGGTCTGCATTTATAGAATTATTACAAACATAGGGTGCAAAAGTACTTTAAAAAAAATAAAAAATTGAGGTCGGGTAAGGGGGGATGATAGTTGAAGAGTTGGTATGTCCTATTTACGTAATGCTCAAAAAAATATTTGTTTTTCTTTTTTTTTTCCTCTCTCTCTCTCTCTTTTTTTTCCTAGGGCCTATTTCTTAACTCTTTTTCTTTTGTTTTTAATTTCGCTCTTATAGGGTTGTTACATTTTCTACACTTCTCTACACTTTCACTTTTTCCTTCACTTTCTTCTTTCTTTCAATCTTTTCTTTTTCTAGTGTAAAAAAATAAATAAAGGGAGTACATTAATTGTAAGAAGATACAAATGACGAGTATTAATGTATGTGGTTGTAATGTAATGTACTTCTAATAAATAAAAATTAAAAAAAAAAAAAAAAAAAAAAGGAATGTCCGGATACATCACTGGACGCTCTGGAGGTCCGATGGTTTACAACGAGCCCGGGGTCACCGGTACATTTATACAGCGGTGGCCAGGACCGGCCTGAGGTGCAGGACGGGGCTTATCGAGGGAGGACGGAACTCTTTCGGGAAGACTTTGGCCGTGGAAACGCATCGCTTAAACTGAAGAGGGTCAAAGTATCAGATGCTGGAATCTACATGTGTTCCATCAGCACCCCCACGTCCAGTCACCAGGAGGCGCTGCGGCTGCAGGTGGAAGGCGAGTCCCTCTGGAGGCACAGAGTTCACACCAAAGATACTAGAGGAGCTCCTCTAGTATTTTTGGTTCACACCAGGGTTTACACCGGGAATGTCAGTAGGCGGCCAGTCAGACTGGGATTTTACTGGGAAGTGCAAGGGTTACTGACAATGCAGACCGCTGCCTCGGCACAGGCTGGGAGTGACACGGCCTGGAACGGAATGGCAACGGCAAGGTTGTGTGTAGGAAGGAAATGCAGATGCAGGTTTACACCAAAGGAAGACACAAAATGCTGGAGTAACTCCGCGGGACAGGCAGCATGTGTAGAGAGAATGAATGGGTTGTAGCGAGTTCAAATGGGTGGAGTAAAATAGTTATTGTAAAAACAACATTTAAACCATACGTTTAAGAAGGTACTGCAAATGCTGGAAAGTCGAAGGGAGACAAAATTGCTGGAGAAACTCAGCGGGTCAGACAGCATCTATGGAGCGAAGGAAATAGGTGCGGTTTCGGGTCAAGACCCTTCCTCAGATTGATGTGAGGGGGAGGGGGGAGAAGAAAGGAAGAGGCAGAGACAGTGTGCTGAGGGAGAGCTGAGAAGGGGAGGAGACAGTAAGGAGTACCTGAAATTGAAGAAGTCAATGTTCATACCACTGGGGTGCAAACTGCCCAAGCGAAATATGAGGTGCTGCTTCTCCAATTCACAGTGGTCCTCACTCTGGCCATGGAGGAGGCCCAGGACAGAAACGTCGGATTGGGAATGAGAGGGGGAGTTCAAGTGCTGAGCCACTGGGATATCAGCTTGGTCATTGCGAACCGAGCGGAGGTGTTGGACGAAGTGATCGCCAAGCCTACGCTTGGTCTCACCGATGTAGAGCAGCTGACACCAAGAATATCCGATGCAATAGATGAGGTTGGAGGAGGTGCAGGTGAACCTCTGCCGCATCTGGAACGACTGCTTAGGTTCTTGAATGGAGTCAAGGGGGAAGGTAAAGCAACAAGTATAGCATTTTCTGCGGTCGCAAGGGAAAGTGCCAGGAGACGGGTGGTTTGGGTGGGAAGGGACGAATTGACCAAGTCAAGTCAAGTCACTTTAATTTCTAT
Source organism: Malacoraja senta (assembly GCA_038087875.1). NCBI lineage: Eukaryota > Metazoa > Chordata > Chondrichthyes > Rajiformes > Rajidae > Malacoraja > Malacoraja senta. The sequence goes on from JAXLNO010004250.1 coordinate 133,797, forward strand.
AGCACATTAAAAAAACAACTCTTGTTGACCAAAGTGCTTTACATTGGTGGAGGTACTAACGTTATGCAACAGTGGTTCATAGATTAAGTACATACATAAATACATACATATAGCCCTCCCTCAGAGGACATCAAGAAAGGTTTGAGAGTAAAGATGAGTTTTAAGTCTCGACTTAAGAGTCGATGGAGGGGGCAGTTCTGATGGGAAGAGGGATGCTGTTCCACAGTCTAGGAGCTGCAACCGCAAAGGCGCGGTCGTCCCTGAGCTTATGCCTAGACCGCATGTTCAGTAACCCTAAGTCGGCCGATCTAAGGGACCTGGAGGTGGTGTGGTGGGTAAGCAGACTTTTGATGTAGGTGGGAGCAAGCCTGTTAAGGGCTTTGTAAACATAAAGAAGGATCTTGAAATTTATTCGGAACAGCACAGGGAGCCACTGGAGAGAGGCCAGAATCAGAGTGATGTGGTCCCTTTTTCGGGTGCCCATCAGGAGTCTCGCTGCAGCGTTTTGGACCAGTTGCATGCGGGACACGGGAAGATTGGCTGATGCCAGTGTAATGGGAGTTGCAGTAATCAAGACCAGGGAGATACGGAGGGAGCAGTCTCTGCGGAAAGCAGACAGGGGAGGAGATGGGAAGATGTGCCAAGTGGTGGGGTCACGTTGGAGGGGGCGAAAATGACGGAGGATTATTTGTCCTCACCTTCCACCCCACCTGCCATGACGTACAACAAATAATCCTCCGACGTGCAAAAAATAATGATTTTGATTATCTTGAGAGTGGATGTTTCTGGATTTTGAACAAATGCCTTTGCCTGCTGCAGTGAGACAGAGTAATATTTATGGGAATTAAACATTCAATTCCTTACATTTGGCATAGACATTCATGACAAAGTGAGATTTAAAAATCATGTTATATTGTGAATTCTTATGTGAATGGGATCAGTTTGTTATTTGGATACATTGGCTATTTAAACAAATATTTGTATCATTTTCATAAGAATGGGATAGATGTTTAGATCTAGTAATTGAATTTAGTGAATTGAATTGATTTGATGACTGATGAATATGAATTTTTTGTTGGGTATTTAATATTTGTTTTAATGTTACAATAATATTAAAGTTCTGATCTTGAGAATATCACATTTTTAAATTTTCAAGGCAGTCTGGGTGTTTATTACTATTTCCGTCACAACGGGACATATTGTATTTAGCTACTTAATTAGGTAATTAACTAATTATATACTTTAATTTCAGGCCATCCAAGTAAGATGTATCATATTTGTTTCCCGAATGCTTCAATCTATAATAACTGAAAATTTCACTCAGTTCTCTTAATTTTTAAGAAAGTTATGGGCTTTTGACTGTCCTCGATCACAGCTTTTGTGTTAAGTCAATGGAAAAGCAATAGGGAACAAGATGCCAATTTCCGAGTATGAAAATGACCATATCTTTTTTAATACTGAAGATATGAAAGTGAATTTGGTATCAAATTAAAGTTCTTTTTAAGCTTTATCTGATGTAATAAATTACAGACTTGATTTTTTAAATCTTAAAATGTTGTAACATTCCTAATTTGTTAGGAATTAGGACCAAGACAGACGCACCTTACCGGTATCTGCTGCTGCCGGTTGCGACGCTGAGTTGTTGGTGGAATCGGCCGTCGAGGCCGTCATGGAGCTGCAGACACCCACCCGGCTGATGGAAGCGCCGCCATGTTGCTGCTTGTCTTGCCACAGCTCGACATCTCCCTCGGCGAGTTGCAGGGGGCCGGTGAAGTCGCTGCCGAACGCCTGGTCAACGAGAAGACGAGGCCGGTGACCGTCCATCAGCGAGAACATTTCGCTCATCAGTTCACGCCGAGGCCGTCCATGTGCAGGATCATGGAGGCCCGGTCGCGGCGGCTGAGCCCGAAAGTCCGCAGCAGCGGTACCTTTAGGCCCTCGTACTTGCCTTCGGCCGGCGCTTGTTGGAGGCGAGGAATTAAGCGACTTGCGGTTCCTTGGTCCACGTAGAAACACCAACCGTCAACTGTCAACCGTCAACTGTCAACCGTCAACCGTCAACCGTCAACTGTCAACCTTCAACCGTCAAACACCAACCGCCAACTGTTAACCGTCAACCGTCAAACACCAACCGTCAACTGTCAAACACCAACCGTCAACTGTCAACCGTCAACTGTCAAACACCAACCGTCAACCGTCAACTGTCAAAAGCCCGCGCACCAACCCTGTCACGTGACAGACCCGGCCCCGCGCACCAACCCTGTCACGTGACAGACCCGGACCCGCGCACCAACCCTGTCACGTGAGAGGCCCGGCCCCGCGCACCAACCCTGTCACGTGACAGACCCGGCATCTGACGAGGGTTCTCTAATACACAGTTCAGCCACTAGGGGCCGCTACAGGGTGACGTTTCGGGTCGAGATCCTTCTTCAGACTGGGAATCGTGGGAGATGGAGTCCAGAATATGGACATGGGCCGCGGAACCGGGGACTGCAGCCCCCCACACACACACATTTTTGGCGAGACATACTTCAATGTCTCCGGCCTTGGACGAGAGGCTGCTGTGCTCTGAGCAACCTGGTCGTGGGTGTTGGAGAGCGGGGGCGGATGGATGGATGGAAGCAGCAGCACCGGCGGGGGACAGATGCGGACGGGGAGCCCGGGCTGGCGAGTGTTTGCCGGGCTGGCGAGTCGCTCGCTGCAGCTCCGGCCATGGAGCAGCCTCAGTGCAAGAGTCCCGGGCCGTCTGAGACGTTGCGCCGCTGCCGTGAGAGTCTCTACGCCCAATTCGCCCTGGTGACCGGCATGGATCAGGCTGCGGCTCGGTGCATCCTGGAGGACAACCAGTGGCTGCTGGAAGTAGGTACCAAGCACTGGGTAGAAGCGGTGGAAGATAGTGGTCTTCAAATGGGGGTGGTTGGAGAAAGCATCATACTTGCCTGCAGGATTTTCACTTACTGTAACTGCAGGAAAAATGTTCCCTATGTTGGGGGAGTCCAGAACCAGGGGTCACAGTTTAAGAATAAGGGGTAGGCCATGTAACCATATAACAATTACAGCACGGAAACAGGCCATCTCGGCCCTTCGAGTCTGTGCCAAACACTTACTCTCACCTAGTTCCATCTACCTGCACTCAGACCATAACCCTCCATTCCTTTCCCGTCCATAAACCTATCCAATTTATTTTTAAATGATAAAATCGAACCTGCCTCCACCACTTCCACTGGAAGCTCATTCCACACAGCTACCACTCTCTGAGTAAAGAAGTGCCCCCTCATGTTACCCCTAAACTTTTCTCCCTTAATTCTCAAATCATGTCCTCTTGTTTGAATCTTCTCCACTCTCAATGGAAATAGCTTATCCACGTCAACTCTGTCTATCCCTCTCATAATTTTAAAGACCTCTATCAAGTCCTCCCTTAACCTTCTGCACTCCAAAGAATAAAGACCTATCTTGTTCAACCTTTCTCTGTAACTTAGGCAATGAAACCCAGGCAACATTCTAGTAAATCTCTTCTGGACTCTCTCTATTTTGTTGACATCTTTCCTATAATTTGGCGACCAAAAGTGTACACCATATTCCAGAATTGGTCTCACCAATGCCTTGTACAATTTTAACATTACATCCCAACTTCTATACTCAATGTTCTGATTTATAAAGGCACACCAAAAGCTTTCTTTACCTCCCTATCTACATGAGATTCCACCTTCAGGGAACTATGCACAGTTATTCCTAGATCCCTCTGTTCAACTGCATTCCTCAATTCGCTACCATTTACCATGTACGTCCTATTTTGATTTGTCGTGCCAAGATTTGGCACCTCACACTTATCAGCATTAAACTCCATCTGCCATCTTTCAGCCCACTTCCAAATGCCCTAAATCTCTCTGTAGACTTTGAAAATCTACTTGTTATCCACCATTACTCATTGGTATCTCCCATTCAGCCACTGTTGAATCCATCTTGCTACTCCACTATTAATACCCAACAATTGAACCTTCTTAATCAACCTTCCATGTAGAACTTTGTCAAAGGCCTTACTGAAGTCCATATAGACAACATCCACTGGATGGTGGACTGAGATGAGGACACAGTTGTGAATCTGTGGAATTCTCTGCCACAGAAGGCAGTGGAGGCCAATTCATTGGATGTTTTCCAGAGAGAGTTACATTTCACTCTTGGGGCTAGTGAAATCAGGGGAATTGGGGGAAAAAACAAGAAAGGGGTACTTATTTTAGATGAACAGCCATGATCATATTGAGTGCTGGCTCGAAAGGGCGTAAGGCCTATTGCTGCACCTATTTTCGATATTTCTATGCGAGTATATATGGCAATAAATCTCGACCATTTGATTTTGAAGCATTGGGTGGAGGGTGTGGGATGGGGCACACCCCCCCCCCCCCTCCCACAGGAGGGACTTTTTGAAATTTGATGTATTAAAATCATGTTTTAGTGCATTGTAGAAGTATGATTTCAATGTTTTTTTTAAAAGTATTTTTAAGATAATGTAGGGCCCTCATGAGAGGAGAGGTAGGAGCAGGTGATTATTATTTTTGTTATTGCTCGACCTCCAAAAACTGGGGAATAATAATACAGGCCATCCCCCACCTCAAAAAGTGTCGGGGGGGGGGATCCCCCATCCCCCCTCCCCCCCAGATCGACGCCAGTGCCTTCCACGGTACAGAAATGTTGACACTTTTTTTAAAAATGTGTTATAATTTCAAGTGCTTTTTTTTTGTTTGTAGTTGGAAAAAGGGAGAAGAAATAATCATAACATATCCTGATTTTGCAAAGTCATACAAATTATGTTTTGCACGTGGAAAAAATCGGAGTATTTTAAAAGTATGCGTTCTTGTTTTGATGTAAATTTCATTTTGATTTGAATTTAGAATCATCAAACCATGACATTAATAAAGGGGGTATATGTTTGTGGAAACGTAACTTTTTTAAAAGTAGCACTTTCGAGAAATCTAAAATGCATTTGAAATATCCATTTCAATGCAGTGAGTCTTTTGCCCAGAGTAGGTGAATCGAGGACCAGAGGACAGATGTAAGGTGAAGGGGAAAAGATTTCATAGGAATCTGAGGGGTACCTTTTTCCACACAAAGGGTGGTGGGTGTATGGAACAAGCTGCCAGAGGAGGTAGTTCAGGCAGGGACTATCCCAGCATTTAAGAAACAGTTAGACTGATACATGTTTGGAGGGATATGGACCAAAAGCAGGTAAGTGTAGCTGGGACATGTTGGCGGGTGTAGGCAAGTTGGGCCGAAGGACCTGTTTTCACACTGTATCACTCTTTGACTACATTATACCTCCACCACTCTTGAAAACATCCAGTGAATTGGCATCCACTGCCTTCTGTGCAGGGAATTCCACAGATTCTTATTCTTAAACTGTGACCCCTGGTTCTGGACTCCCCCAACATCCGGAACATTTTTTCCTGCAGTTACAGTAAGTGAAAATCTAGCAGGCAAGCAGGATGCTTTCTCCAACCACCCCCATTTGAAGGCCACTATTATATGAATTCGCCCCGGTCACCGGCATGGACCAGGCTGCGGCTCCGTGCATCCTGGAGGACAACCAGTGGCTGCTGGTAGTAGGTACCAAGCACTGGGTAGAAGCAGTGGAAGATAGAGCCGCAGCCTGGTCCATGCCGGTCACCAGGGCGAATTGGGCGCAGAGACTCTCACGGCAGTGGCACAACGCCTCCAATGGCACGGGATTCTTGCACTGAGGCTGCTCCATGTCCGGAGCTGCAGCGAGCGACTCGCCAGCCCGGCAAACACTCGCCAGCCCCGGCTCCCCGTCCGCATCTGCCCCACGCCGCTGCTTCTGCTTCCATCCATCCCTCCCTCCGCCCCGGCTCTCCAACACCCACGACCAGGTTGCTCAGAGCGCAGCAGCGTCTCGTCCAAAGGCAGAGACATTTGGACGAGTACTTAAGGAAGTACCCAGAGTACTTAAGGAAGTAGCTCCAGAAATAGTGGATGCATTAGTGATAATTTTTCAAAACTCTTTAGATTCTGGAGTAGTTCCTGAGGATTGGAGGGTAGCAAACGTAACCCCACTTTTTAAGAAGGGAGGGAGTGGCGGCGCTTTTAATCGGCTGCGGCTCACCTGCAGTCCGTCTGTTTTTACTTTTTCTGTTGTTTTTTTTTGTCTTGTTTTGTTAAGTTTTAGTTTGTTGGGTTGTGTTTGGGGGGGAGAAACATGTCCTCTGTCTCCTCCTTTGGGGGAATGCGACTTTTTCGTGTCGTATCCCCCCTTCCCTGCCTCCGTCTGCCGTGAGGCCTAATGGCGGAGCTGGCCGCCTCCATCCTGCGACCAACCCCGAGGCTACGGAGTCAGAGCCAGCCAGGACATACCAACGAGAGGCTGGCCGTCTTCGGGGCTGAGGCAGCGGTGGCCCGACTTGCTGGTGCGGCGTTCTGGCTTTCGGCGGCAGCCTGGAGCTGATACAGCGGGGTCCGGAGCGGAGACTGCGGGACCCGGAGCTGGTGCAGCGGGGTCCGCAGCGGAGTCTGCGGGACCTGGAGCTGATACAGCGGGGTCCGGAGCGGAGACTGCGGGACCTGGAGCTGATACAGCGGGGTCCAGAGCGGAGACTGCGGGACCTGGAGCTGGGGCGGCGGCTCGGAGCGGAGACTGCGGGACCCGGAGCTGGTGCAGCGGCCTGGAGCGGAGATTGCGGGACCCGGAGCTGATGCTGTGGCGGGCCGTCTCGCAGCGGAGACGGCGTTCCGGCTTTCGGCGGCGGCGACATCACCACGGAGGTCCGCTGGACTGGAGGGCGGCATCTTCGGCCTGGATCGATCGCCTCAGCGCAGAGGGAGAACAAGGAGGGAAGAGACAGAGACTAAGACTTTGCCTCCATCACAGTGAGGGTGTGCTTGGTGAACTCACTGTGGTGGATGTTTAATTTGTGTTTATTGTATGTTTTGTTATTATTGGTTCTGTGTATGACTGCAGGCATCACAATTTCGTTCAGACCGAAAGGTCTGAATGACAATAAAGGAAACTTGATTACTTGACTTGACTTGATTACTTGAGAGAGAAAACGGGGAATTACAGACCAGTTAGTCTAACAACGGTAGTGGGGAAACTGCTAGAGTCAGTTATTAAAGATGGGATAGCAGCACATTTGGAAAGTGGTGAAATCATTGGACAAAGTCAGCATGGATTTACGAAAGGTAAATCATGTCTGACGAATCTTATAGAATTTTTCGAGGATGTAACTAGTGGACTGGATAGGGGAGAACCAGTGGATGTGTTGTATCTGGACTTTCAGAAGGCTTTCGACAAGGTACCACATAAGAGATTAGGATACAAACTTAAATCACACGGTATTGGGGGTTCAGTATTGATGTGGATAGAGAACTGGCTGGCAAACAGGAAGCAAAGAGTAGGAGTAAACGGGTCCTTTTCACAATGGCAGGCAGTGACTAGTGCGATACCGCAAGGCTCAGTGCTGGGACCCCAGCTATTTACAATTTATATTAATGAGCTGGATGAGGGAATTGAAAGCAACATCTCCAAGTTTGCAGATGACACTAAGGCAGTGTTAGCTGTGACGAGGATGCTAGGAGACTGCAAGGTGACTTGGATAGGCTGGGTGTGTGGGCAAATGTTTGGCAGATGCAGTATAATGTGGATAAATGTGAGGTTATCCACTTTGGTGGCAAAAACGGGAAGGCAGACTATTATCTAAATGGTGGCCGATTAGGAAATGGGGAGATGCAGCGAGACCTGGGTGTCATGGTACACCAGTCATTGAAAGTAGGCATGCAGGTGCAGCAGGCAGTGAAGAAAGCGAATGGTATGCTGGCTTTCATAGCAAGAGGATTTGAGTATAGGAGCAGGGAGGTTCTACTGCAGTTGTACAGGGTCTTGGTGAGACCACACCTGGAGTATTGCGTACAGTTTTGGTCTCCAAATCTGAGGAAGTACATTATAGCCATAGAGGGAGTGCAGAGAAGGTTCACCAGACTGATTCCTGGGGTGTCAGGACTTTCATATGAAGAATGGATAGACTTGGCTTATACTCGCCGGAATTTAGGAGATTGAGAGGGGATCTTGTAGAAACGTACAAAATTCTTATGGGGTTGGACAGGCTAGATGCAGGAAGATTGTTCCCGATGTTGGGGAAGTCCAGGACAAGGGGTCACAGCTTAAGGATAAGGGGGAAATCCTTTAAGACCGAGATGAGGAAAAACGTTTTCACACAGAGTGGTGAATCTCTGGAACTCTCTGCCACAGAGGGTAGTTGAGGCCAGTTCATTGGCTATATTTAAGAGGGAGTTAGATGTGGCCCTTGTGGCTAAAGGGATCAGGGGGTATGGAGAGAAGGCAGGTACGGGATACTGAGTTGGATGATCAGCCATGATCATATTGAATGGCGGTGCAGGCTCGAAGGGCCGAATGGCCTACTCCTGCACCTAGTTTCTATGTATCTATGTATCTATGAAACATGTCTAGCTAAAAAAGTGGGGGGCTGCAGCACCCGGTTCCGTGGCCCATGTTATGAATGAATGAATGAATAAGTTTATTGGGCAAGTATTCACATACAAGGAATTTGCCTTGGTGCTTCGCCCACAAGTGACAACATGACATACATTGATAGTTATGAATGACACATAAAACATTAAACATTAATAATTAAACATTATTGATTAAACATGTGAATAAAATAAAATACCAGAGCAAAAGGAGGCTACAGATTTTTGGTTATTGAGTAGAGCTACTACTCGTGGAAAAAAGCTGTTTTTATGTCTGGCTGTGGCAGCTTTGAAAGTCCGGAGTCGCCTTCCAGTGGGAAGTGATTCAAAGAGTTTGTGGCCAGGGTGAGAGGGGTAAGAGATGATCTTGCCCACTCGCTTCCTGGCCCTTGTAGTGTACAGTTCGTCAAATCAATTATATATATATATGTAATGATAGACCGATATATATATATATATGTGTGTGTCAGTGTGTGTGTCTGTGTGAGTGTGTGTGAGTGTGTCTGTGTGTGTCTGTGTGTGAGTGTGTGTGCGTGTGTGTGTCTGAGTGTCTGTGTGTGTCTGTGAGTGTGTGTGTGTGGGTGGGGCTGAAGCTTGTTGCTAGACAACAGTGGGTGGTCGGGCTGCAACTCTCGCGTGGACCGGGCGTGATCTGGTCCGACCGGTCACGTGGTCAGGGGGCGGCGGTTGGAATTCAAACGGTTGGCGGTTGGAGCCAGGGACGGACAGGGTAAAGTGACCGTGAGGTCTGATGTAGTGAGTGTGTGGTAGAGAGTACAGTGACCGTGAGGTCTGATGTAGTGTGTGTGTGTGGTAGAGAGTACAGTGACCGTGAGGTCTGATGTAGTGTGTGTGGTAGAGAGTACAGAGACCGTGAGGTCTGATGTAGTTCAATTTTCCACACATAGACTGGGAAACACATTCTGTAAAAGGGCTGGATGGTTTGGAGTTTGTAAAATGTGTGCAAGATAGTTTTTTGCAGCAATACATAGAGGTACCTACTAGAGAAGGGGCAGTGCTGGACCTCCTGTTAGGAAATGAGACAGGGCAGGTGGCGGAGGTATGCGTCGGGGAGCACTTCGGGTCCAGTGATCACAATACCATTAGTTTCAATATAATTATGGAGAGGGTCAGAACTGGACCTAGGGTTGAGATTTTTGTTGGGAGAAAGGCTAACTTTGAGGAGATGCGAAAGGATTTAAAAGGAGTGAATTGGGACATGTTGTTTTATGGGAAGGATGTAGAAGAAAAATGGAGGACATTTAAGGGTGAAATTTTAAGAGTACAGAATCTTTATGTCCCTGTTCGGTTGAAAGGAAATAGTAAAAAATGGAAAGAGCCATGGTTTTCAAGGGAAATTGGACACTTGGTTCGGAAAAAGAGAGAGATCTACAATAATTATAGGCAGCATGGAGTAAATGAGGTGCTTGAGGAGTATAAAGAATGTAAAAAGAATATTAAGAAAGAAATTAGAAAAGCTATAAGAAGATATGAGGTTGCTTTGGCAAGTAAGGTGAAAGTAAATCCAAAGGGTTTCTACAGCTATATTAATAGCAAAAGGATAACAAGGAATAAAATCGGTCCATTAGAGAGTCAGAGTGGACAGCTATCTGCAGAGCCAAAAGAGATGGGGGAGATATTGAACAATTTCTTTTCTTCGGTATTCACGAAGGAGAAGGATATGGAATTATGTGAGGTAAGGGAAACGAGCAGAGTAGCAATGGAAACTGTGAGATTCAAAGAAGAGGAGGTGCGGACACTTTTGAAAAATATGAAAACGGATAAGTCTCCAGGTCCTGACAGGATATTCCCTAGGACATTGAGGGAAGTTAGTGTAGAAATAGCAGGGGCTGTGACAGAAATATTTCAAATGTCATTAGAAACGGGAATAGTGCCGGAGGATTGGCGTACTGCGCATGTTGTTCCGTTGTTTAAAAAGGGTTCGAAGAGTAAACCTAGCAATTATAGACCTGTTAGTTTGACGTCAGTGGTGGGCAAATTAATGGAAAGGATACTTAAAGATAATATATATAAGCATCTGGATAAGCAGGGTCTGATTAGGAACAGTCAACATGGATTTGTGCCTGGAAGGTCATGCTTGACTAATCTACTTGAATTTTTCGAAGAGGTTACTAGGGAAATTGATGAGGGTAAAGCAGTGGATGTTGTCTATATGGACTTCAGTAAGGCCTTTGACAAGGTTCCTCATGGAAGGTTGGTTAAGAAGATTCAATTGTTGGGTATTAATGGTGGAGTAGCAAGATGGATTCAACAGTGGCTGAATGGGAGATGCCAGAGAGTAATGGTGGATGGCTGTTTGTCAGGTTTGAGGCCGGTGACTAGTGGGGTGCCTCAGGGGTCTGTGTTGGGTCCACTGTTGTTTGTCATGTACATCAATGATCTGGATGATGGTGTGGAAAATTGGATTAGTAAGTATGCAGATGATACTAAGATAGGTGGTGTTGTGGATAATGAAGTAGATTTTCAAAGTCTACAGAGAGATTTAGGCCATTTGGAAGAGTGGGCTGAAAGATGGCAGATGGAGTTTAATGCTGACAAATGTGAGGTGCTACATCTCGGCAGGACAAATCAAAATAGGACGTACACGGTAAATGGTAGCGAATTGAGGAATGCAGTTGAACAGAGGGATCTAGGAATAACTGTGCATAGTTCCCTGAAGGTGGAATCTCATGTAGATAGGGTGGTAAAGAAAGCTTTTGGTGTGCTGGCCTTTATAAATCAGAGCATTGAATATAGAAGTTGGGATGTAATGTTAAAATTGTACAAGGCATTGGTGAGGCCAATTCTGGAGTATGGAGTACAATTTTGGTCGCCTAATTATAGGAAGGATGTCAACAAAATAGAGAGAGTACAGAGGAGATTTACTAGAATGTTGCCTGGGTTTCAGCAACTAAGTTACAGAGAAAGGTTGAACAAGTTAGGTCTTTATTCTTTGGAGCGCAGAAGGTTAAGAGGGGACTTGATAGAGGTCTTTAAAATTATGAGCGGGTTAGACAGAGTGGACGTGGAAAAGCTTTTCCCATTGAGAGTAGGGAAGATTCAAACAAGGGGACATGACTTGAGAATTAAGGGACAGAAGTTTAGGGGGAACATTAGGGGGAACTTCTTTACTCAGAGAGTGGTAGCTGTGTGGAATGAGCTTCCAGTGGAAGTGGTGGAGGCGGGTTCGATGTTATCCTTTAAAAATAGATTGGATGGGTATATGGACGGGAAAGGAATGGAGGGTTATGGTCTGAGTGCAGGTAGATGGGACTAGGGGGAAGTATTTATTTTTAATTTTATTTTTAAAAAATTTTAAATGTTCGGCACGGACTTGAAGGGCCAAGATGGCCTGTTTCCGTGCTGTTATGGTTATATGGTTATATGGTAGTGTGTGTGTGTGTGTGTGGTAGAGAGTACAGTGACCGTGAGGTCTGATGTAGTGTGTGTGGTAGAGAGTAAAGTGCCCGTGAGGTCTGATGTAGTGTGTGTGTGGTAGAGAGTACAGTGACCGTGAGGTCTGATGTAGTGTGTGTAGTAGAGAGTACAGAGACCGTGAGGTCTGATGTAGTGTGTGTATGTGTGGTAGAGAGTACAGTGACCGTGAGGTCTGATGTAGTGTGTGTGTGGTAGAGAGTACAGTGACCGTGAGGTCTGATGTAGTGTGTGTGTGGTAGAGAGTACAGAGACCGTGAGGTCTGATGCCGTGTGTGACACAGAGTAAGGCAAAGATCTGTAGCAAGCTGTAGGATCTTTGGTGTAAAGAGACCAGTGATGCCATCTGTGATAGAGTACAATCTCTCTATATCTGTCTATCTATCTCCACCTCTGTCTCTCTCCTCTCCCTCTCTCTCATTCCTCTTTCTCTCTCTCGCCCTCACTCTCTCTCATTTCTCTCTCCTCTCATTTCTCTGCTCTCTCATTCCTCTCTCTCTCTCCTTTTCCCTCTTTTCTCTCTCATTCCTTTCTCTCTCTCCCACTGTCTCTCTCACCCCCCCCCCCCTCTCTCATTAACTATATATATATAACAGTATATATCAGGATGTCGCTGTGTGTGCAATATAGTCTATATACACCAATGTAAAGGTTTCTGATGAGGTAAGGCTCTGTGGTCACTAGCACAAAGAAAGACACGGCCACCACCGAGTAAGAGTAAGCCTTTTTATTCTGCAAACACTGCTTTTTATCTTGAAGGTCACTTGACCTCAGTCACGAGTTTCAGGCACGAGTTTCCATTTCAGAATACACAATATATTTATAGTACACAATATATCTATCTATTATATTATTAAAACTCTGTGTGTGTTTGTGGGTGTATGTCACGTTCCATTTTCAGATTTGTTTTCAGATTAGATTTTTTTGGCCTTTGATTCTTTGGTCAGCCAAAACCACACGCGTAAACTCAGCGATTTTTTCCATTTCGCTCGCGATTTCGCTTTTACATTCGCAAATCCACTCTTCATTACCTTTAGATGTTTTTATGTACACATTTTTAAAATAAAATCCTTCCCCCCCCCACCCATTTTAAAATCTAAACGGAACTCACCAGCTGCGACGTCACAATGCAAACATGCCGACCAATCGAAGCCGCTTTTCTCTCTCTCTCTCTTCATTTGGCAGCCCGGCTCCTCCCCCTCCCTCCAACTACGCTCGCGCTGCGCCACCCGCAGCTCGACTCGCCCGCTCCAACCCCTCCCTCCCTCCAACTACGCTCGCGCCGCGCCATCCGCAGCTCGACTCGCCCGCTCCAACCCCTCTCCCTCCAACTACGCTCACGCCGCGCCACCCGCAGCTCGACTCGCCCGCCCGCTCCAACCCCTCCCCTCCAATGCCCCGCCCGCCTGCGCGCCCCTCCATCCCCTGCGCGCTCCAGAGAGTCAGAAGCCCACAGCTCCACTCCCAGGCCCGGCCGCTCACTCCAACCACCCCCCCCCTCCTCAAAATGCTCTGCAGATCGGGAGAAGAGATAAGTCTTTAGCTCTCTGACTCCTCCCTGTTCTGTGTTCCTCTCTCTGAACGAGCAAGATCCTGGGGAGGAGAAGTGGGGGATTGAGGGAGAGGAGGGAGAGAGGGGAAGGTGAGGAGGGAGAGTGTTGGAATACAGGGAGAGGAGTTGGGATGATAGGGAATGGGGAATAGATGGACTGTCCCCCCCATCCCTCCCCACTCTCTCCCCCTACCCCTCTCACCCCCTTCCCTTTCTCCCCTACCCCATCTCCTCCTCCCTCCCCACACTCTCCCCCGTATCCCTCTCCCCCTCCCTCCACACTCTTCCCCCTCTCTCCCCTACCCCATCTCCCTCCTGCCCTCCCTCCACCCCTCCCATACCCCTTCCCTCCACCCCATCCCCACCCCCACCCTCCCTCCTCCTCCCTCCCCCCTCCCTGCCCCCCTTCCCTTCCCCCCCTCTCCCCCTCTCTCTCCTCCACTCTCTCTCCTCCCATCTCTCACCCCACCCTAACCCACTCTCCCTCACCCACCCTCCCTCTCCTGCTCCGCTCCACCCCCTCTCCCTCTGTATCTTGCCCTTCTGTCTCTGCCCCTTTCTCTTTGTCTCTCCCCATTCTCTCTCTGCTCCCTCTCCCCCTCTCTCTCTCCCCGCTCTCTCTCTCCCCCCCCTCTCTCCCCGTCTCTCTCTTCCCCCTCTCTCTCTTCCCCCCCTCTCTCTCTCTTCCCCCTCTCTCTCTCTTCCCCCCCTCTCTCTCTCTTCCCCCCCCCTCTCTCTTCTTCCCCCCCTCTCTCTCTTCCCCCCCCTCTCTCTCTTCCCCCTCCCCCCCACTGGCGAGCAATATTGCAATTGGTGGAGAGGTGGAATATTGCGTTGGTGACCAGCCCTCCTGTGTGATGCTGGGACCCAACGGGTCCCACTTAGTCTAGTAGATGTATATACACATGTACACAACATATATATGTACACACAGGTGTTTACATACACCACACATGCGTGTGTATAAGTACATATATGTGTGTGTATATATATATATATATATGTGTGTGTGTGTGTGTGTATATATACACATATATATACAAGCATACACACATGCATATTTATATGCACATACACACATGTGTGTACATATGTGTGTGTGTTTATGTGGTTGTGTGTGTGAATCCTTCCGATCCCAGCACACACGGCCAGTCTATAAACCTCTTCTCGGTGTCAGGGAGACTTCTCAGAGTCCAGGTCAGTCTCACCCTCTTCCGATACACAGACACCTCGAGCCGCGTCCCCGCTGTTTCCACTGTATCCAGGGCGACGGAGACTGGGGGGAGAGGCAGAGAATCACAGAGTCTCCGGGGGTCGGTGGGAGACTCGGGCAGCAGCGGCCCCAGGACTGAGAGAGGTCGGAGGAGGATAGAAGGAGAGTGGGGGGCAGGTGGAGGTTGTGCCAGACTCCGGCCCGCATTGACGAAACCTGTTCGCATTAACCAACCTGATGTCCCGGTGGCTCAACACTTCAACTCCCCCTCCCATTCCCAATCCGACCTTTCTGTCCTGGGCCTCCTCCATGGCCAGAGTGAGTCCCATCGTAAATTGGAGGAGCAGCACCTTATTTCGTTTGGGCAGTTTACACCCCAGCGGTATGAACATTGACTTCGCTAATTT